>PVKS010003370.1:0-104626 GCA_004027875.1 Aplodontia rufa | reverse complement strand
AGAATCTGACCTGAATAACTATTGTTAATCCTAGACTTGATTTGAAGGAATCTTTTCTATCATTTCATTTAAATTTGCTCTCATAAGAGACTAATTTTATAGGAATTTTAGAATTTCCTTACTTTTAACTAGGAAAGGTAGTAATGATTGTTAAGATACTACTAGTTAGGTTTAGACTTAATATACTATTTCTAGCACAATCACCTAGTTGGACTTTTAATAGGGATTTAATCTTTGTATTCTATTATTATATTAGTTTCCACTTATTGAACACTTACTATGCGGCAAGCATTGTTTTATATGTCATCCTTATTAAAAAAAAAAAGCAGCAACAAAATTCCAGCCAAGGCAGGAAGTGTTTCCCCATTTCAGAGAAGTCAAAACAGGAAAAGTAACTTGTTCAATGTTACGCATCTACTAGGTGTTATGAACAGAATTAGAATCCAGGTGTTTGTGGAGTTGGTTAGTAATAGACATGTTAATAGTAATTTGTCCACATACCTTGAATGAGACCCACTAATTTTATGCTATTCTTGGACCCCATGGGGATCAAGGCCCTCCTTTCTTTCAAAGTTTAAAAATGTTACTGTACTTCTATACAACATAATTCTATTTTTCCTCTAAATCTTACCACATGTCTGCCCTATAGTTTCTATAGCCCATCCTTGAATATGATTTAGTTTTTAGTTGCTTAATTTTCACATCCTAATATTCCCATTGATAGGTATTTTAGTAGTTTCTTCATTTCTGTGACCAAAACACCTGACAAGAACAATTAGAGGAGGAAAAGTTTATTTGGGGCTCATGGTTTCAGAGGGCTCAGTCATAGATAGCTGGATCTATTCCTAGGGGGCTTGAGATGAGGCAGAATATGATGGAAGAAGAGGACATGATGATCAAGAAGCAGAGAGAGGCAAAGCTCAGCTCACAAAATATATACCAAAGGCACCCCCCCCCCCCAGCCACACCCTACCTGCCTCCAGACACCACTCAGTTAATCCCTATCAGGGGATTAATTCATAACCCAGTCATTTCACCTCTAAATTTTCTTGCATTGTCTCACACAAGCTTTTAGGGAATACTTTATTTCTAAACCATAACAATAGGGAAAGAATGTCTAGAATCAGGTTGAAGAATTTAGCATGGAGTCTCCAGGGTGATTTCTATATTTTTATTTGTGGTACTGGAAATTGAACACAGGGATATTCTACCATTGGGCTACACCCTCAGCCTTTATTTTTATTGTATTTTGAAATAGGGTCTAAGTTGCTGAGGCTGCCCTTGAACTTGAGATCCTCCTGCCTCTCAGCCTTTTGAGTCACAGGGATTACATGCATGTGCCGCTGTGCCTGGCTTCAAGAGTGATTTCAGATATACATGAACTCTTAAATTTCCTTAATGACTATTGAGAATAAGGTGCTTTTATTTTCGTAGCTGGCCTATCTCCTACTTCTGCAGTAATTAAGATTGTCCCCCTTTTTCATGTAATGAAAGAATGATTTTTCTTTGTTAGGTCTAGATCTTGAGATTATATCATGGACAAAGCTTTTGTGTATGGTTACTACACAGTGCCTAGCTGTGAGGCAGGGAGGTGGGGTTTTTGTTCTCATAGCTTTTATTCTTTTAGGTATGCAGGTAAGATTCTTATAACATGCCTGTGTGGAAGTATAATGAGTCTTGAATTATGTTTCTATTATATTTATTTACAACCCCAAACCAATTTTTAAAAAAAGTTTAGAAAGGCCATTTTCCTTGATTTTCACATGACAGTGTCTAGGGAACTTGATCCCCTGGAATGAAATATTACTACTCTGAAATATAAACATGCCTGTAGGAGGAATAATTTTCATTTATTAAATGAATGCAGGATAAAAATACTCTAAAATGTAATCAGCCCCTTTGGATAAAGAAATTAAGGCTATTCTTTTTTTTTTCCGCCCCCACTCAAACCAAAAGCAAGTTACCAGCAGGAAAAAATTTCCTGACCTTTTCCAACATACATATCCATTTACCTCACTAAAAATTCTATAAAATTTTACTTTTTTAAAGAGGTAAGATACCCATGGTTCAGAATCCAAAAGGTTGAATTTTTTTTTTTAACTTTATTCCCTGGCCATTCCTTCTATTTTCTGGGAGCATCCATAGTTACATAGTTATAAGATTTTTTTGTATCCTTTCTTTGATAATCTGTGTAGATGTTTAAGCAAATGAGTGTGTATAATTTTAAACATTGCAAGCATTGTGTTATCCTTTTTTGATATGACTTTGGCATGTTTCATGTTAGTAAATAGCTTTTTCCATTCATTTTAAACTTGTATCATAATTCATGTAATACTCCCCTATCAGTGGTTGTATAGTTTTTTTTTTTTTTTTTAAAGAGAGAGGGACAGTGAGAGAGATAGAGAAAGAGAGAAACAACTTTATTTAGTTTTTCACATGGCCTTAGTTGTGTACGTGGTGCTGGGGTTTGAACCCGGGTCCTCGTGCTTGCCAGGCAAGCACTGAAACCGCTGAGCCACCGCTCCAGCCCTGTATAGATTGTTTCTAATCTTTTGAAATTTTAAGCAGTGCTGCAATGAATAGTCTTATACATACATACTCAGGTATCTAAGAGAGAGATTGCTAGGTCAAGGGGTATGAGATTTTATAATTTTGGTAGTCTTTTATGCTAGCCTTTGTTATTCCTTGCTTTTCTTAACCATGATTTTGATTTGCCTTATGATCCTCATCTCTTTCTTTAGGATCCAGCTTAATTTTAACATTTCAGGAAAATCTCTTGATAATTCAAATCAGGTCATGGTGGTATTTATTTACTTTTTATGTCACTTGTATGCTATTTCTACGTTAATGTACAGCCTAGTTTATTTGCCTTAACTTCCTAACACAGAAGTTTATCTTGAGTTTTTTTAATCAGTTTTTGTTATAATTAATGTGTAAAAGTAATAGGAGAGCTGGAGCAGTGGCTCATTTGTTATAGGGTTTGCCTGACCTGGGTTTGAACCCCAGCACCACATACACAACTAAGTGCCAGAAAAACTAAAAGTGGATGGAAAAATAAATAAAATTGATTCTGTTTTCTCTTTCTTGCTCTATCTTTAAAAAAAGGTAATGGGAGAATAAGTAAATAGACATTGTTCACTCTATTTTTTTTTTTTTTTTTTTTAGGAAAGTGGGACAGTGAGAGAAAGAATCAACTTTATTTAGTTTTTCCTATGGTTTTTGTTGCTCTGATCCTTGATTGTGTATATGGTGCTGGGGTGAATCCGCGTATTTGCACATGGCAAGCAAGCGCCGTAACTGCCAAGCCACCACTCCAGTCCTAAACATTATTCTTATTTACTAGTTTTTCTTCTTGGTTTTATAGATAGTATAAAATACATACAACAAATAGATCTTTGCATGTGATACTTTACTAATATTTTGACTTATTTATTTATTTTACTTTGTTTTTTTTTAAAAAGAGAGAGGGAGGGCTGGAATGGTGGCTTGGCTGTTACAGCGCTTGCCTGGCATGCACAAGTACACGGATTCAAACCTCAGCACCTAGGTACACAGTTAAGTGTCAGAGCAATGAAAGACATGTGATTCTTTTTCTCTCTCTCCCTCTCTCTCTCTCTCTCTCTCTCTGTCCTTCTCTCTTAAAAAAAAAAAAAGAGGGACAAAGAGAGAAAGAGAATCAATTTTATTTAGTTTTTCATGTGACCTTTGTTGCTCCGACACTTGGGTGCGTACGTGGTGCTTGGCTATGAACCCGCGTCTTTGTGCATGCTAGGTAAGCACCATAACCAGCCCCCTCTTTTGGCATATCTAAATGGAGAGAAGGACTTTTAAAATACTGTGCTTTCTTTAGAAAAACCCGTATCTCATCCAGATGAATGTCTCTCTAGGAAAATGTACTCTGTATATATTATTTATATTATCCAATTATAATTTATAAAGCAGAAAAAAAAGAAAATAAAATACTGTGCTTTGATATTTTATATTATTTATTTATTTATATTTTTGGGATGCCAGGGATTTAACACAGGGGCACTTAACCACTGAGCCACATCCCCAGCCCTTTTTTATTTTTATTTTGAGACAAGGTTTTGCTAAGTTGCAGAGGCTGGCTTTGAACTTGTGATCTTCCTGACTTAGTTTCCTGAGCCTTTGGAATTACAGGCGTGTGCCACCGTATGAAGCTTGATATTTTATATTTAAACTATTAATTTTTCTAACTAGGAAATTTGCTGTTATTTTGTGTATACACATCCATTTTTTGTCATTTTATTTTCTGGAGTATTTATCTTAAGACAGCTCAGCCATGATTGAAATAAAAAACTGGAAATGAATAAATCAAAGTATTTTAGTTTTGCAGATATTTTGCCCAAAACAATAACTTAGAATTCTTGTATGAGTATTAAAAAAGACATCTTAAATATGAATAGAACCTAAAATTCTAATGAGTCTTAGGTAATTTAGAGGAAGTTCTAGAATAATAGCATTTGATGCTGTAGTCATATCCTACTCATTATTGGTGTTTGACATTTTACAAATTATATGACACTGAAAAAAACACAAAATAGTAATGCACAGGAATATGTCAGTTTTGCATGTTGTATTACACAGGGAAATGCATGTCTGTATCCTGGAATGTCTGTTTCATTATTTGGAATGCTTGCTCTTCACACTTAGCATTGCAAAACAGCTTTTTCTTTGATGATGATGATGATAATTATTTGGTACTGGGGATTGAACACAGGGGTGCTTAACTACTGAGTAACATCCCCAGCCCTTTTCTTTATTTTTGTTTTGAGCTAGGGTCTTGCCAAGTTGCTTAGGCCCTTGCTAAATTGCTGAGGCTGGCTTTGAACTTATGATTCTCCTGTGTTAGCCTCCTGAGCTGCTGGAATTTCAGGCATGTGCTGCTGCACTACCTCTTCGATTATTCTTATTCAGAACATTTCTTTTGTCTTTAAGATTTGGATAAATTTGGTTTGTCTTCATTGTGCCAAAAATTATTGTGAAGAGACAGTTGCCCTACGTTCCTGTTCATATCTTGTACTGTAGCAGTGTACCTCTTTCTTGACCTCCATTTGGAAAGGATGCTTCAAGATCTTTTCGGCTTTCTATATTTGTAGTGTATTCTCCAATAACAATTGCTCACAACAACTTTATAGATTTTCTGTAGATTTTAAGAAGAGGAGAATAATTTTATCTGAGTTCATGAACAAGTAATATATGGAACTGTTAAAATGTGGACCATTGTTATTTCCCTCTGACCTCCTTTCTCAATTCTGGTCTGTCACAAGGGTAGCAGTTGGTGCTTCATAAAATAATTTCCTCATTAGTTTGCAAGCAATTGTTTGAGTGACATTGTTGAAATATGAATATTGAACATAAACAGTGCACCTGACTGTAAAGACTGTTTCCTTTAACTTTGATTACCAAATAAGAGAAACCTAAGTTGACTACAGAGGAAGTTCAGAAGCTTGGATGGTATAACTGGGAAATAATTTGACAAGATAGCTGAAATTTAGCTTACTAAGTAATATTTATTAAGGCTTTCAGATAAGTCAATGAATTTATATATTTAAATGTTTAAAAATGGAATTTCAGGGAATACATTTTATTTTATTTTATGGAATGAAGTGTTGTCCAATTCTAGAAACAAAAATAAATAAGATTTTTAGTCAGAATCAAAGAAATTTCTAGTCTTAGAAGAAGCACACACTATCTTCTGCACTAGATTTCACAACATGAAACAGAAATTCATAACCTACATTTATAGAACAGCTGATGTTCCATGGTCCAATGTAAAGTTAAAGAAAAATGTCTGTAATGGTAAGAAACATTAGAAGATAATATATTTTGATATAAGAAAAGAGAATCATAGTGTAGTTGCTTTAGGCAGTTTTTTTTTTTTTTTAAAGAAAGAGGGACAGTGAGAGAGAGAGAGAAAGAGAGAAACAACTTTATTTAGTTTTTCACATGGCCTTAGTTGCTCCAACACTCAGTTGTGTACGTGGTGCTGGGGTTTGAACCCGGGTCCTCAAGCTTACAAGGCAAGCTCCGAAACCGCTGAGCCACTGCTCCAGCCCCTAGGCAGATTATTTTTTAAAAAGGAGTGGGTATGCGTTCACCCAGTGACTATGGTATAACTATAAGGTATTGGTTTTCATGGTACATTTTAGGGAAATAATGGCTTAGATACTAGGTTATTTTGAGAGAATGAAATTTTTTGTATGTGGTAGAATTTTGACAATACTGATTTTACCTTGGAGTCATGAAAACATGGATATGGTATTGAATATTTTAAAGGACCTCCTTAGATAAAATGAACTACTAATTGAATGATTTTGACTAAACTTTGACATTTATATTCGTATAAACTAAACTTTAGAAGAAGTATTTGAATATATGCTGAATATAGTAGTAGTTGAGGAAAAGCTATTGTGAAATGCTAAAAAGACTTCTGACTTAAGTTCTATTGTTTAGGGAGATTGTTTTCAGAATTTATAATTTACAGGAAATTTTCAGGAAAAGGGGGAAAATATCTATTAAGGGAAAGTACAGTTGAAAGAATTTTGTTTATAGAACCATTGCCTGGAAGGGTAATAGAAGTTTTGACTCAAAAATACACCAAGCTGGGCATGTGGCACATGTTTAGAATCCCAATGTTTTGGGAGACTGAGGTAGAAGGATTGCAAGTTCAAAGCCAGACTCAGCAACATAGTGAGACCCTGTCTAAAAATAAAAGGGGCTGGCATGTGACTCAGTCATTAAGCACCTGTGAATTCAATCTCTGGTGCAAAGAAAAACCCATATTATCAGTTGAGTTGGAAGATCGATTAATAAGAAACTTCCATGCTAGCCAAGTGTAGACAGAAGTCCTTTCTATTATAGTTTTATGAAAATATTTTATATATTATTGCTTGATTTACCTGACTTGCCCCAGACCTTCCAACTGTATCAGTTTCATTTTCTGTTTGCCTTCATTACTGTTTACTTCTTACTGATCTGTAGTAGTGTAACAATTCCATGCAGCTTCTTGGCTGAATGTAGTATAAAATGTAATATAAGAATATGTCATTTTATACATATATTTAAGTTTCAAGATAAAGCACAAATGGGACTGGAGTGGTGGTTTAGTGGTTGCAGCACTTGCCTGGCACGCGCGAGGACATGGATTCGTACCCAGCACCACATACACAACAAAGTGTCAGAGAAACAAAAAACAGATGAAAAACTATATAAAATTGATTCTCTTTCTCTCTCTCTCACTGTCCCCCCCTCTCTTAAAAAAAATATAAAGCACAATTATATAAGAGTCAGTGTGGGCCTGGAGCGGTGGCTCTGCGGGTACAGCGCTTGCCTGGCACAAGCAAGTACGCAAGTTCAAACCCCAGCACCATGTACTCAACAAAGTCTCAGAGCAATGAAAACCATGTGAAAAACTAAATAAAAATTGATTCTGTCTCTCTCTCTCTCACTGTCCCCTCTTAAAAAAAAAAGAGTTAGTGTATTTAAAAAAGTATTTATTTGAAACATATCTTTTGGGGCTGAAGTTGTGGCTCAGCAGTTACGGCACTTGCCTGGCATGTGCGAGTATGCGAGTTCAAACTCCAGCATCAAGTACATATTGAAGTCTCAGAGCAACAAAGGCCACATGAGAAACGAAATAAAATTGATTCTCTCTCTCTCACTGTCCCTCTCTCTTTTTTTTTCAATGTCTTCTGGAGCTCTGCAGAATGCCTGTAATCCCAGTGACTCGGGAGGCTGAGACAGCAGGATTGCAAAATTTAAAGCCCCCCATAGCAATTTAATGAGGCCCTAAGCAACTTAGCGAGACTCTGTCTCAAAATAAAAATTAAAAAAGAGCTGGGGAATGTGGCTCTGTGGTTAAGTGCCCCTGGGTTCAATCTCTGGTACAAAAAAAAAAAATGTTGTTTGGATTGGAGATTAAGATGAATTATAGAATGTTACTACTACTACGACGATGACGATGATAACAGTGATGATGATGGTGATTTTCTTGGTGCTGGGGATTGAACCTGGGGCCTTGTGCATGTTAGGCAGTTGCTCTACCACTGAGCCATATCCTCACCCCTTGAATGGTAGATATCTTTTAACTTTTCAGGTAAGGTTTTTCTTCCATTCTACCAGTGTTTAAAAATCAGTGTCTTTTAATCTAAGAAGTTCTAAATTCTTTCTTTCTTATAGTAGTGGTTTACACCTAGTTTTCTATTGAGAATAAGATGTGAAATTTTAACATTTGGGCCTTTTCTAGAGAAGCCCTGTGTTGGATAGTGGGAAGCTTCAGCTTCCATCCAGGAGATGGAGGCTTTAGTCATGTCTGTTACTTTTTTGCTGTAGGACTTCAGGCAAGTCTTTTGCCCCATTTGTCTGCTTCTCAGTTTCCTACTCTCTTTTTAAAGAGAAGATAGTGGAGGTTATCATTACAAATTTAATTAGCTCTAATATTCCATGGTTTTAAGAGAGAAAGAGTGAAGCAATTTTTTATTTAGTTTTTCATGTGTCTTTCATTCCTTGGATACTTTGTTGTGTATGTGGTGCTGGGGTTTGAACTCGCATGCTCGCACATGCCAAGCAAGCGCCATAACCGCTGAGCTGCCACTCCAGCCCCCTTAAAGCTTATTTTTAAGTAGCATAATTCTTTTTCTTGAAGAGAAATGTATATATCGTGTGGAGCTAGTTGGGTAAAGGGTGACAGAGGCTTGGTGTGCTTGTTAGTACAGGGCTGCAATTCTTCCAGGCACTTTGCCCTCTGAGTGTTTGGCTGGGCAAGTTCTGTGTGCCCAGTGAATGAGTGTTTCTGTTTGCTTCAAGGGGTTATCAGCAGCAGGATGCCCATGAATTCATGCGCTACCTTTTGGATCACCTACACTTGGAACTCCAGGGCGGCTTCAATGGTGTTTCCCGCTCAGCAATTCTACAGGAGAATTCTACTCTGTCTGCAAGTAACAAATGCTGCATGTAAGATTTAGTTTTCTTTCAGTTTTCGTTGTTTTTTTTTTTTTTTTTAGGAGGACCTCAGACATTTCTATTTGTATTATTATGTGTTAGATTTATTATTGAAAGGTGCAGGTGTTACCTAGACTTTTGATGAAAGTTGTGCACTTGAACTTTGTTACCAAGTGGACTAAGATATTAACATGCCTTGCCTTCCAGATTAAAGGTATGTCATATTTGCATCTTGATATAGTTCTGATTTTTTATATATTATTTTAAAACTTGAAATAGAGAAAATGTATGTAAATTTAGCATTTAAAATTTTTCCTTTAAATGTATGAAATAATGTGTAAGAGACTTAATTTTATATCAAAATAATTATATGTATTTATCAAACACAAAAGCTTATAATAGCTTGGATGTGAATTTTTCTAAAGTCTGTCATCTTTAATGAAACTGAGGAATTTTTAAGTTCTCAATTTTGGTCTTGCCTTTCTACATGAACAAAACAAACCACTGTTCTGCAAATTAATAGCCCAAAATATATTTTCAGACTAGTTGTTTATTTTGCTTGATGAAGGAAAGTTATTACAGTTATTTTGGCGTGGATTTTGGTCAATTACAGTTTTTAAATTTTTTTTTAAAAATTTGTCAGTACTGATCTATAGAGATGGGGATTTACAAGACAAAATCTCCAAAGAAAAAGAAAAGAGTAAGTAATACATAACTCTGTTTTAGTAAGACTTGGTCTTTTTTTTTTTTTTAAGAGAGAAAGACAGTGAGAGAGAATCAGTTTTTATTTAGTTTTTCACATGGCCTTTGTTGCTCTGACACTTAGTTGTGTATGTGGGTGCTGAGATTTGAGCCTGTGTGCTTATGCATGCCAGGCAAGCACCGAGCCACTGCTCCAGCCCCAAGACTTGATCTTTTTAATGACAAAGCTGCCTCAAAGCTAATCTGGCATTATCAGAGAAGGGTGACTGATGTGAATTGCCATTGTTTCTCAAAAGGTTTGTCTTTCTAGGCACTGGTAGCTGTGACTCCATTTAGACTCCATTATAAAAAAGGAAGGACCTGTGACCTGGTTAAATAGTTTTTTTCTGCTAGCACCAAATTAAACATATATATTAAATGAAAACTTCTGCTTGTATTATATCATGGCATATTGATACACAAAGGATATGGAACTTGATTTTTATTAAGGATAGACTGTGTAAGATGAAAAGGTGTGTCATTTTTTTATGTGATGCTCAGGGTATCCTTGTGGAATCACATTGTGTAATACTATAGGATGTTCTTTTAGGTCCTAGTGAGTTTTCAGTATTAGTCTATATCCTTTCTTGACATTTTTTTTTAAGGACTTGAGTTGTTGTACAATCATAAATGTGTATAAAGTAACAATATGAATGCATTTGATCCTTTATCCCACATCGCCCACACCCCAGTCTCTTGATTCTTCTATATTACACCCCTTTAACAGATATAAATGTATGTGTGTATATATGATTGTGAATTTTCCAGAATTAAATGATTGCATATTATTCTAGGGAGTGTGCAGTAAAGAGTGTGCTATGTTGTTGATCTTTCTTGACATTTTTAAAGAATAGTATCTCTAAGTTCCTTTTTTGAGTTAGGAATAGAAAGAGAAAATATGTATAATCAAATATTAAAAATTCAGAATTTCTTTTATTTCCATCAGTGCATATAGGAGGAGGCATTTCAGGATCTATGGTTATTTGCTAAAACTTAGAAATAATATCCCCTATGCAGTATCTATATTTACACATACAAACACACCCATTCCTGCTGAAGGAGGGTGAAATAAATGCCAGATGTGTTCTTTTTAATACACAGAAAATCATTAGTGTCAATATAAAGGACCCCAGCTGTGTAAGAGCCTCAGTATTCAAGCACTCTTGGTATGCAGTTATAAGGGAATAGCAATTTTGAAATTAATTTATGAATCTTGTTTTAAGTCATGGTACACTTAAAAATTACTGCCATATACTTCACATAGCCAAAAACTTGATTTCTCAGAGGAAATTATATTTTTAAAATTGATACAACATAGTCTTACATATTGGAGGGAATCATTGTTACATATTCATGCATACACAGATATTGACAATGAAAGTTAAGCCCAATCCTTGTCCAGGGTTTCCCCTCCTTCCACCCATTCCCCGGTCTCATGTCTCATCTTCAGAGGAAATGATTATAAAGGAAGGACTACATTGAGTTTAAATATACTACTTTTTAATGAAGCAGTTTCAGTTTTAATTAAAGGCAACCTTAAATGTGACCACCAGCATGAAAGGGTCAATCATAGCTCCTTCATTTTCAGCAGGTAGTTTTTTGGTATGCTCTTTATGACACACTTATAAATCTGAAATGTCGTATAGTTCCCAGTGCTGCTTCTGTTCAATTTACTAAAACCAATATGTTTTACAAACGCTTTTTAAAACAATAAAGTTAGTCAATTTATTTCTTCTGCCAGTAAAGGAAAAATCTTTTTTTGAAAAGGAATCGAAGTTTTCAAATAGAAGAATTACTTGGGTTTGTTTTATGTGCTTCATGATTGCAGAAGGTTTAATTTGGAGTGGCTCAGGAAATACAATTTAATTGTAAGTGATAGAAACTACCTGAAATTGCTAATGGCAAAAGGTATTTTCTGGCTCAAGTAAGTGCATTAGTGTGCAAGGCTAATGTATAAGCATTCATTATAGTACTATTGATAGCAAAAACTGAAGCCACCTCAATATCTATTAATAGTATCTTCGTTAAATTAGGAGAAGGAGCATAATGTTAACAACAGATGCTCAGGCCAGACCTTGACCAATTACTGAACCTCTGGTCTCAGCTTCCTAGTCTGTAAAATGGAGATACCAGTATCTATCTTATAGAGCTATTGTGAGGATTCTTAGAAAGGAGCCTGCAAATAGTACCCTGTAGGTGTTTGCTATTCCTGCTCTCATTGGTGCCCTTTCTTGTTCTTGAGTCCATGGTATATCCCTACAGTGACACACTGTGCACCCATCATGAGGTACATAATCAAGATATATATTAGCGGGGGGGGGGGGGCAAATAGCAGGTGTAATCTGACTTTGTCTAATAAAGTAATGAATGGCAAATACTTCAAGTGCTTTCTAATGCATTTCATCTTTATATCAGAACTCTGAGATAGGTGGTATCCCTGTTACCCTGTTTAAATTTGCTAGAGCAGAGGCACAAATGGTTTATATATCATTTTTTATTGTTCTTAAAGTCATATTTTTGATCTCCATAAGGAAATTATTTACAGTATTATTTTTGGTGAACATTTAAAAAAGATTTGTCAGCAGTAACATCCAGCACTTTCAATTACAGTCATACCTTCAGCAGTAATTACTAAATTTGTATTAAATTTCTTTACCTCCTCAGACTGATAATGTCATTCAAAGTCAAGTAGTTGTAAGAATTCTGTGTATCATGAGAAGTGTTGCAAAGATTCAAATATATAAGACAGTTTCCTCTTTTCTGAGGGATATGTGGAAGGGGTGTCTTGCCCTATGTATAGTCATATATATGATGTGTTTGTCATTAATACAAATAGCCAGTGTTAGTTGCTTATGGAAAAAGCTGTAAGATTGGAAGAGGGAGACCAGTGGCTTAAAACTTTTATTTAGTATATGTCTATATAGCTTTGGTGTTTTTATTTCATAATTTAAGTAAATATAAATCACATACATAAGTCTTCCAATGAAGCAATTTTAGTGAGATGTTTCCCATGTGGTGTTTTCTTTAGTAATGGAGCATCAACTGTTGTCACAGCTATATTTGGAGGCATTCTCCAGAATGAGGTCAACTGCCTCATATGTGGGACAGAGTCAAGGAAGTTTGATCCATTCCTAGGTAAGACATACTTGGCATAAGCATATATACTATTTGATTACAAATAATAATTTTAATGTTTATGGTATTATTTTTCAGAGGAAAGAGAAATCTTTTTCAGTTCATTGGTTTTTGAGATTATTTTTGAGCAGTTATATTCCTTTAACAGATTTCTGTTTTCCTATCTCATTTTAAGACCTTTCATTGGATATTCCAAGTCAGTTCAGAAGTAAGCGCTCTAAAAATCAAGAAAATGGACCAGTTTGTTCATTACGAGGTAAAGATAATTTTAATGTTTTAGAATTCATTTTTCTCCTAAAAAGCGGAATATATTTCTGAGTTTCATGTGGTTAAAGGAATGTGGCTTATATCGTTAATGAATCTTTGTTGTAACTTAAACAGGAATTTTTTTTCCTACCCTCCAAATTTCCATTTAATAGCATAAAAATTCTGACCAAATGAAACAATTTTATGGATATCCCATTAGTGACTACTAAAGGAATACTCAGCAAAATTTTATAATTTATAATGTCATTTGTTCTTTTATATAAATGGTAATTTGAGAAATCAGTTGATGATGTAACTGTTGGTTAAGCCAGAAACCTGCTTTTAATTTACTTTGGAAGATTTTGTACTATTTTTTTCATTGATGAATATTAGCTACTTTAATCAATGTAAAAGACATAAATTTAAATTTATGGAGAGAGGATCCAAGATGGCTGAATAGAGGTGTTCTGCATGCAATTCTGCCATACAGAAGAATCAGAGCAACAAAGGAAAAACTGTTTTGAGGAGAGTAATTTTTTTGAGAACTTCGGAAATCAGTAAGGAAGTGACAGGAACCCTGAACAGCATGGAGAGTCAGAAAGGTAACCTAGAGGAGAAAAACAAAGCAAATTGCAAATTTAGCCCTGTCTCTCTATTGGCTGGAGTTGGTGGAGGAAGCACACCACCCTGCCAGCAACCCACCCCATTAACAGCAGACCAGCACCCTTACTGCAAGAGAATTCCATGGTCCTTATAGGCTTTAAATCTGGTTGGGGAACTGGTTGGTCTAAGAGCTATTGTTCTGCTCCAAAGAAGAAACTCAGTTGGGTCTTTCCCAACCCTCAGAACCCAAACTGCTACCACAGTCACTGCTAGACACTATCAGACACATCCTGCTTTAGGAGCCAGCAGCTAGCCACCTAATGCTACCAGAAGCTTTGGGCCTATATGCATCTCATTATGCTAAAGACAGCTCCCTCAGCAGGTTCAGGGCTAGCAGCTACTATATCCACAGGCCTGAGTCTTACCGATGCCTGCCTCTCAGAAACGTGGGGATGGTCTTACCAGCAACCTACAGCTCTGGAAACACAGCTACCAGTGTCCCAAACTACTCTGGCACCACCTGCACTCACTCTAGAAACTAGGGATGCTCCTGTCCCTGGTCTAAAGCCTTTGGACTACTGCCACAAATATCCTCTGCTTCACCCATGCTTGTCTCATGGCAAGGTTCCACTATTGCCTAACTAAAAAGTATGAAATTTAGAGACTAGAATGACTTTGGAAAAGGGTTCTGTAGTTGGGATCCATCTTGAGAAGGGATCTATTATCTGAATTTGGAGTTTTTTAAGGGTCAGGCTATCCCTGCAGAGCTCTTATCTCCGGAACCCTACAGATATCCTACTGCATTGGCTCTGTGGGTGGCTGCCTCATGAGTCACACATTGTTGGGTGGAATGACTCTGACATAAACTCTTGAGAATACTACATACTCTCAAGAACAGGTGCGGAGATGTAGAGGAATAGGGGTTTCTGTCCATAAGAACCAGGAAAGAGGAAAACCTGCCAGGGTATGGTTTCATGAAGGTGTCAGGACTAAGGGGAATTGCCTGCTCAGTTCCTGTCACCCCTCTTTCAGTGCCATTCATGGGCACCTGTTGGCCACTATGGGCCAAGTTTAACCCTGCCTAAAAAGGTCCAAAGAGAAACTGCTCAGTGATAGCTGTACTCTACTCTCCCTTGCTCCTAGTAGCACCTCACCTGAGAGGGGTTCTACCTAGCTCCCGCTGTGACCCAATCCTACTTAATCCTTGGAAGGTACTACAAAAGAAATGAAGGTGACCCCTTGGCAGGTAAATCCCCAGTAATAGCAGAGGAATGACATGCTTTTCCTGCATTTGTACCTATGTTGGGGGTCCCCTGCATCAGTTGCTCCCACACCTCATATAATCACTAACTACTTGTCAAGACTGGATGTAAGTGCTATAGAACGGGTGCTGTGATTCCTGCTTTCATCTCTCCTTGTGAAGCAGCTGGACCCACACCAGTGTCTAATCAGAGACAAATGCTTCAAAGCTCTTTACCACTACTTGAGCAGGCAGTCCCAGAGACCCATTCAAGTAACAGTCAATGTCAACAGTGTCTAAGGAAACCCAAATCACCCAGTAGGGGCTACCAATCACATTTTAGGAGTAACCAGGGATGCACCCCATGCACTTTGCTACTTACACCCTACCTGTCTAGATTGTTAAGAGTGCCCCCATTTGGTGCAACCCACGGAGATACAGAGTCTAACTCCAACATGGCACACTGCTGGAAATAACAATTGAATAACAAACTGATGATACTCAAGACAATCTTTAAGAGACATTTGCCTACTACATTGGGGCCAGAGTGGTGGCTTGATGGTTACAGCACTTGCGTGGCATGTGCGAGGATGCAGGTTTGAACCCCAGCACCTCATGCACAATAACGTGTCGGAGCAACAAAAGCCACATGAAAAATTAAATAAAATTGATTCATTCTTTCTCTCACTCTCTCACCATCCCCCCTCTTTTTTTCAAAAGGCCATTCATAAAAGTGATAGAGACATTCATTTCACCACATACATCAACTGAAACATAGGAACACAGAAACATAAAAAGCAATATGACACTTCCTAAAGTTGGTAACTCTCTAGCAACAGATTACAGATATACTAAAGGTGACATCCTGGTCAAGAATTCAAAACATGATCTCTATAAAGCTCATTGTGATCCAAGAGAACAGAAAAAGTTAAATGAAATTATTAGGAAGACAGTATAGTATATGAATGAGAATTTTGGCAAAGAGAAAGCTAGGAAGTGAAAAACTCCACATTTATAAATGCAGTTGAAAGCTTTAGCAGATTTGATCAGGTGGAAAAACATCAGAGCCTTAGATATCTTTTGAAATGTTGCTTTCAGTCAGAAATAAAGAAAAAAATGAGAAAGGACTAAAAAGAATACATGGGATCTTTGGGACACTTAACAAGATCAAATGTTCAGCTCAGTGAAGACATAGAAAATTTATTCAAAAAAGTAACAGCACAAAACTTCCCTTGTCTTGGGAAAGACATGGACATTCAAGCATAAGAGTTCTATAGAACCCCAAATAAAGAATCAAAAGATTCTCACCACAACATATAATCAAACAGTCCAAAATATGGGACGTAGAATTTAAAAATCTGCAAGAGAAAAAGGCCAAGTCACATGTAAGATCTACAACAGATTGCTCGGCAGCAATCCTATTGTCCAGGGAGGTATGGAATGATGTATTTCAAGTCCCAAAAGAATTAACTGCCAACCCTGATTACTATGCACAGCCAAGGTGTCCTTTAGAATCAAGGCAGAAGTAATGACCTTCCAAAATAAGCAAAAACTTAAGAGTTCGTGACCACCAGACCAGCTTTATAAAATAAGAGTCCTGCACCCAGATGTGAAAGATAACTACCACCATAATAGCATGTAAAATAATAAAGCCTACTAGATGATACACAAATGAGAAAAAACATCAAACATTATCAATATAGTAAACCATCAAACCACAAAGATGAATGAGAGGGGAAGAATCAAAGAGTATTCAGAACAGCTGGAATTACAAGCACGAGTTCATAACTTTTATAACACTGAAAGTAATTAGTCTTAATGCTCCAATTAAAAGATGTTCTGGAGGCTGGAACGGTAGCTCAGTGGTTGCCTGGCATGCATGAGTACATGGGTTCAAACCTCAACACATACACAACAAAGTGTCGAAACAATGAAAGCCACATGAAAAACTAAATAAAATTGATTCTCTTCCCCTCTCTCTCTCCTTCCCCCTTTTCCTCCCTCCCTCCCTCTTTCTTTAAAAAAAAAAAAAAACCCACAAAAAACAAAACCAAAAAACAAGTCCTGACAATATGCTCTCTACAAGAAACTCACCTCACCACTAAGGAAACACTTACTGAAAGTTAAAGGAAGGAAAATGATATATATTCCAAGCTAACTAAATTTGAAAAGAAGCAGGAAGAGCCATACCTATAGCTGACAAAATAGTCTTTAAGACAAAAAGAAAAGAAAAATGAGATTACTATATAATGATCAAGAGATCAAGTCATCAAGAAGATATAATAATTAAAAATCTATATGCACCTAATAATGGAGCGCACTTGATTTTATAAAACAAACACTATTAAAACTAAAGGGAGGGCTGGTGTGGTAGCTCAACAGTTATGGTACTTGCCTGGCATGCACTTGTACGTGAGTTCAAATCCCAGCACCATGTACACAATGAAGTTTTGGAGCAATGAAAGCCACATGAAAAACTAAATAAAATTGATTCTCTCTTTCTCTCTCGTAAAAAAAAAAAAAAAAAAAAAATCTAAGGGGAAAGATAGGTTCCAGTACAGTAATAGCTGGAGATTTCATCACCCTACTCTCACCAATGTATAGAGCATCCAGATAAAAATCAGTAAAGAAATATCAGCGTTCAACTATACCATAGATAAAATGGACTTACCATTTACATAACTTCTAACCAACAGCTACAGAATACACATTCTTTTCACCAGTACAGAGAACTTTCTCTGGAATAGAACATATATTAGATTACAAAACAAGTGTTACCAAACTAAAAAATTGAAATCATGCCCTATATCTTTTTTGGGACACAGTAGAATGAAACTGGAAGTCAACAGCAAGAGAAACTTTTAGAAGTTAAACAGGTACATGGAGATTGAATAACACTTTTGAACCAAAAGCAGTACCTGGAGGGAAGTTAATAGCAATCAGTACCTACATTAAAAAGAAAAAAGATTTAAACAATCTAATTAATGATGTATTTCAAGATTTTTAAATGGCAAAAACAAACCATATCCAAAATTAGCAGAAGGAAAGAAATAAAGATCAGAAAAAAGTCTAAAAGAAGACTATAAGGGTCAATGAAACAGTTTTTTTCTTTTTTAAGAGAGAGAGGGACAGTGTGAGTCAATTTTATTTAGTTTTTCATGTGGTTTTCGTTGCTCTGATACTTCATTGCATGCATGGTTCTGGGGTGCAAACCCACGTTCTTGTGCATGCCAGCAAGCGCCGTAACCTCTGTGAGGCACCACACCAGCCCACAGTTGATCTTTTGAAAAAATAAAATTGACAAAACTTAGTGAAACTAGAAAGAAAGGGATAGAGAAGACCCAAATAAGAGATGGAAAAGGAGGCATTACAACCTATACTATAGAAATTCAAAGAATAATTAGGGATCATTTTGAAAAATTATATTCTAACACATTTGAAAATCTATAGAAAATGGATAAATTTCTGGACACACATGACCTAACCAAAGTTGAACCAAGTGGATATTAAAAACCTGATTAGACCAATAGTAAGTAATGAGATTGAATCAATAATAAAGTCTGCCAACAAAGAAAAATCCAGTACTAGATAGCTTCACTGATGAATTTTAACAACTTTTCAAAGATGAACATCAGTGCATCTCAAAGTATTCCATAGAAATGAAAAGGAGGGAAACCTGTTAAACTCATTCTATGAGCGTTACTTGATACCAAAACCTGACAAAAAAACAACCACCCAAAACTATAAACCAATATCTCTGATGAACGTAGATGAAAAATCTTTAACAAATACTTGCAAAATGAATTTAATGACACATCAAAAAGATAACACCATTATCAAGTTGTTTTTGTTGCAGGGATGCAAGGATGGTTCAACAGAACAATAAACATATACATAAATAGAATGAAGCTTTAAAAAAAATCATATGATCATCTCAACAGATACAGAAAAGGCATTTGATAAAATTTGGTATCCCTTCATGATAAGAGCCCTGAGTAAATATAGAAGGATCATACCTCAACATATTGAAGTCATGTCAAACACATACTGAATGGGGAAAAACTAAAGCATTTTCCCTAATATTAGGAACAAGGCCAGTGTCCACTTTCACAGCTCTTATTTAGTACTAAAAGTTTTAGAATAGTTAGGCAAGAGAAGGAAATAAAAGGTATATCAAGAGGATGTCAAATTATCCTTGTTCAAAGATGATATCCTATACATAGAAAGATCTAAATATTCTACCTTAACACTGTTAGATTTATGGCTGGAGCAAGTGTGAGGACCCAGGTTCAAACCCCAGCACCACATACACAGGTAAGTGTCAGAGAAACAAAGGCTAGATGAAAAAATAAATAAAGTTGATTCTCTTTCTCATTTCCTCTCTCCCTCTCTAAAAAATAAAATAAAAAGACTATTAGAATTAAACAAATTTAGTTAAGTAACAGAATACAGAATCAACATAAACATATCAGTAGTTTAGCCAAGTGCTATTGAATACACCCGTAATCCCAGTAACTCAGAAGGCGGAGGCAGAAGGATCACAAGTTCAGGGACAGCTTGGGCAAATGAGACCCTGTCTTAAAAATAAAAAGGCCAGGCCCATGTCCAAACTGGAATCACAGCAGCCCCGCCCCCCTTACCCTGGGGGTCCCCACCTGCCCCAGGTGATGCTGCTGCACCCACCCTAGAGCCGTGGGGCCCCCCCAAGGCACAGTGCCCCAGAGTGGGGTGCCTGCACTCTCAGCTTCCACACCCTCACCCTACCCCTACATCAGACACCCCCAAGGTGAACAGCCTGGCCAGGCGCCTGGATTTCCAGGAGGAGCTGATGACAGGATTCGTTGAGTTCTCATTAGCTGGGGGAATTTGGCATGGAAGAGCTGAGGGGCTGCAGGTGGGGCAGGATGCACGGGTTCTGAGTGGGGAGTGTGAGGGGTCTTGGAGGCAGGGCTGTCCCACAGGGCGCCTACCCACCTGCAACTGTCTGTGAAGTATGTAGGGTGGGCAGAAGCCATAGTCACCGCTGCCAGAGACTTGCTCCTGGCTCTATCCTTTGCTTCCCTCGTACAGTGTGATCCAGCAGCCCCCCTCCCCACTGCCTCCCCAGCTCTCAGTGACCCCAACTGTCTCCTGACTTAGCCGAGGTAAGGTCAGGGCAGCAGACAGGGTCAGACTGGGGTGTGGGGGGCTGAACTGGGCACACAAGTAAGGGCTCTGGCTTACTGGGAAACAGTGATTGACCTGTGCTTCTGACAGCCCCATGAGACACTTTGAGGAGACTGCTCCTACACACACACCCCCACAACCCTGGACGTATTGATGAAGGGACAGCTGCTTGGGTTCCTTTTCTTCTCTTTCCCCTCCAACCAGTTCAATCTCATCCCTCCCAGCAGCTCCCCTTCCACCCCCCAACCCCCGGGGAACTGAAGATTGTCCTGGCCACGACCTGAGACCTCTGTGAGTGGAGGGAAAAGTGATCTATATCTCTTTTCCCAGCAGCTCGGACCAGTCCCAGCCCCACAATCGCCCCCTTTCCCTGGGGGAGCTGGGGAATTCCTGCCAAGCACCTTGAATGGGAGGGGCCTCAAAGTGGGCAGGGCCAGGATCCAGCAGGGGTGGGGGGTTCCTGCTCTGCCTCTGCCTGTTCCCACCCAATCTTGCCCTCCCATCCTCTCATCTATTCCCCCCGCGGAGATGGAAGATCTTTTATTTTCTATTATTTATAACTTCAGACTTGGGCCCCCTGTTTTCTTCCCCATTAATTTGAGTGACCTGCGTGAGAGACAGACAGACAGATGCCCCACAAGGATGGTTGGATAAAGACTTACTTTTTATCACATAAAAATTTTAAAAATAAATAAAAAGGGTTGGGGATGTAGCTCAGTGGTAAAGCCCCTGGATTTGAACCCCCGTACCAAAAATTAAGAGTAGCTTTTGTAAACACCAATTGCTGAAAAAGAAATCCTGAAGGAATCTCATTCACATTAGAGACCACACACACACACAACCTAAGAATAAATTTATTTAAGGATGTAACAGATGTCTACCTTGAAAATTACAAAATATTGAAGAAAGATAGAAGACCACCCCCAAAAGGTGGAAAGACTTCCCATCCACGTTCATGTATTGGAAGAATATTGTTAAAATGTCCATACTGCCCAAAGCAGTCTACAGATTCAATGCAGTTCCCACCAAAATACCAAAGACTTTCTTCATAAAATGAGAAAAAGAATCCTAAAATTCATGTGGAAGCACAAAAGACCCCAGATAGCCAAAGCAGTCTTGAACAAAAAGAGAAAAATGCTGAAGGACCATAATACCTGATTTCAAGATGTACGACAAAGCTATAGTAACCAAAATAGCATGGTACTGGCATAAAGACAGACACACAGATTAATGGAACAGAATAAACCCAGAAATTAATACACATTCATATAGCTAAATGACTTTTTTATTATTTTAAAGAGAGAAGAAGGAGAGAATCTACTTTATTTTTTCATATGGGCTTTGTTTCTCCAACACTTAGTTGTGTATGTGGTGCTGGGGTTTGAACCTTGTCCTCATTGCATGCCTGGCAAGTACTCCAACTGCTGAGCCACCGCCAAATGACTTTTGACAAAGGTGCCAAGAACATTGGAGAAGTCTCTCTTCAATAAATGGTACTGGTGAAATTAGATATACATGTGCTGAAGAGTGAAACTAGACCCCTTCTCACCATACACAAAAATCAACTCAAAAATGGGTCAAATACCTAAGTAATATAAAACCTGAAATTATGAAATTGCTATAAGAAAACAGCAGAAACACTTCAGGACATTGGTATAAGCAAGGAGCTTTTAGATAAGACCCCAAAGGCAAGGCAACAAAAGTAGACAGATGGGATTATATCAAACTAAGAAGCTTCTGCATGGCAAAGAAATAATCAACAAAGCAAAGAGATGACTTACAGAGTGGGAAAAATATTGACAAATTAGTCATCTGGCAGGTGATGAGTATCCGAAATATATAAGGAACTCAAATTGAACAAATAAAAATTGATCCAGTTTAAAAATGGGCTAAAGATCTAAACAGATGCTTCTCGAAAGGCTACATGCAAGTAACAAGTATCTGAAGAAAAATGATTAATCTCCATTACCAGACAAATGCAGATCAAAACCACAATGAGATATCCAGTTAGAACTGCTGTTATCAAAAAGACAAAAAACAAATGCTGGCAATATGGAGAAAGGAGAACTTATACACTGTTGGTAGGAATGTGAACAGACTATCCATTATGACAAATAGTATAGAGATTCCTCAGAAAACTAAAAATAGAACAACCATATGATCTAGCAGTCCCACTCTTTGGTGTGTATGTATGTATCCAAAGGAAATGAAATCACTCTACCCCAAAGATGCTTCTTGCACTCCCATGTTTATTGTTGCACTATTCACAATAGTTGAAATATAGAATCAATTAGATACGCTTCCTTGTAATGAATGGATAAAATGTGATAAGTATGTGTGTATGTCTGTATATTATATGTGTGTGAGTGTAAACTGAAATATCACTCATTTTTTAAAAAATGAATTAAAAATGTTTTAAAAGATGTGTGCACAGGGGCTGGGGCAGTGGCTCGGCGATTACAGCGCTTGCCTGGCGAATGCAAGTATGTGGGTGTGAACCCCACGTACACAATGAAGTGTCAGAGTAACGAAAGTCACACGAAAACCTAAATAAAATTGATTCTTTGAAAAAAAATGTGTGCACACATACATTTTTTTAAAAAAAGCAAACTGCACTGTCCAGTGTGATAATCATGAGTTACATGTGGCTGTTGAAATTTAAATTATAATGAAAAATTCAATTTCTTAGTCACATTAGCTATATTTGCTCAGTAACCACATGTGGCTCTGGCTACTGTCTTGGACAGTGCAGATACAGAACATTTTCTTTATTGCAGGAAGTTTCCTTAGTGTCTCTCCAGAATCAGATTATCCTAGCAGAAACACAACTTTCTGTTGGGGAAAGAATAGGCTTTGTTATATCACTAGTGTACTGAGCATTTTAAAGCATTTGGGTTGTTAAGAGAGAAGTAGCAGAGGTCCTGATGTGGCACTGTTGCTCAGGTAATTTCTGGAAATCTCTGAGAGTTACTGTCCTAGACGCTAAACTACTACCATAAGGAATGAATGCAACTTTGCATATTAAGACATTTAGTA
This sequence comes from Aplodontia rufa, assembly GCA_004027875.1. Lineage (NCBI taxonomy): Eukaryota > Metazoa > Chordata > Mammalia > Rodentia > Aplodontiidae > Aplodontia > Aplodontia rufa. The sequence goes on along the minus strand of PVKS010003370.1, from coordinate 81,495 downwards.
GATACTTTCAGTTCACGCTCCATTTACCCAACCAATGTTAATGGTCTTAACAAGAGTACAGAAGAAACTGAAGGAAATCTCAGTCCACTCTACCTCCTCACAAAATATATGGCTACAGCATGTTTCTCCAAAACTGTTTTTGGCCTTCTTAGATTAAGATATTATCACAGCATCAAATGATATTTGATAGTGAATGTCTTTCCACTTTCTCTTTTTATCTAGGGCATATGAGTACATGATAACTTGATCATAAAACAGATATATGGTGATTTACAGTGGAAATCAGTGAGAATTAGAGTAATTAGACTCAAAACTTTCCCTCTGCTCAAGAGGTTCAGGAGCCCTACACCTGCTGCTGCAGCCCCACCAAGAGGCGGGGCCATTCTCATTACAGCAGCAGCAGAAGCCCAGAGACTGGTCTGCTGGAGGGGAGCCTCTGAGGGAGTTTTGGTAATGAGGCTGTAGCATTATGTCCCCTAGTTGATTAGTAGAGACTTACCCCCTCTACTGCAGTCATCTCCATTTTGGGTTTCAAAAAGCTTCTTAAGTGCTGCTAGGAACCTAATACTTATTTGTAATGGTTTCTGTGGGTTAAAAAAATAAAACTCCACAATAATTCTAAAGTTCAACTGCTGACTTTATAAAACAACTTTTAGATCACAGTTTTAAAAATACCTGTACCTTATGCCAGGTATGGTAGATGCCAGACTCAGTGGCGCACACCTGTAATCCCAGTGGCTTGGGAGGCTGAAGCAGGAGGATTGCAAGTTCAAAGCCAGCCTCAGTAACTTAGGCCCTAAACAATTTAGCAAGACCCTGTCTCAATATAAAATATAAAACAGGCTAGGGATGTGGTTCAGTGGTTAAACCCTGGGTTCAATCCCTGGTAACAAAAAGGAAAAAAAAGGGGGGGTTAACAAAATCCCTTAAACCTGATATGTCTGGAAGATAGGGCTTATCGAGGTGCTTATGTTTTTAGTGTTTGTTTTTTAATTTTCCCCAAATTCTTGAATGGACATTTTGCCATAATAAGGAAAGACATTATTAAAACATATAAATATAACGTTTTCTACAGGAGGAAGACTGCCTGGATACAGCACATCCTTAACATCCACATATGTGACCATTGCCACTATAACTTTATTAAAATTCTGAGTGACCTTGAAGTGTACTAGTTTAATTACTCCTTTGCAGCACCACAAATATATGTTTGAGTTTCACTTCCCCACCCGTATGTGGAAGCAGCTCACATGGCCAGGGAACAGTCTACTAGCTACAACCATTTGTATTTTGGGAAAGCTTTGTTAATCTCCACTCATTCTCATTAACCCATTGAATGTCAAGTTTTCAGTTCTACAAATATTTCACTGAATTTGACACAGGTGCATTAATATATGTTGTAAATAGTAATCTAGAGCTTATATTAATATAGTTATTGTATACTATACTTAAGCTTTTATAGGTGTTCCACATCTGGGATGATGGAACAAAATGGGATAAGGCAGGCAGTCAGGGCCACCAGTTTTTAAACTGCTTGAAAAATCAGGCTCAGCTTATATTGCTCATTTTTGTACCACCCAATGGACCTAGTCTTATATCTTCTGTTCCATTTTATCACATCTTCATCACTAATTATGCATAAAATAGCTGAGAGACTACTGTACTGGGTGGTCACCCTGTATGTAAATTTTAAGGGTTTTAAGAAGGTAGGGAGGAAAGAAATGCTAGAAGGCAAGATGCTGGGATAGATGAAGATAGGTCAGGAGGTGGCAGGAGACGCTGTATTCGGAAAGGAAGCAAGGTGAGGGCAGGTGTGGGTGTGAAGACCTGCTTTGCAGCCCAACTCCTGTCTAGCATGCTGGGGCCTCCACCTGGAGTGCTGCCAGTGTGGTGGCTGAGTGCTCCCAGGTGTTGGCAGGGAGAAGAAAGAGAGCAGCCCAGTACTTCCAGACATTTTAATTTTGGACTGCACCACACACAGGGGATTATACCCATGTCTTTTCATTTATTTGTTTTTAAATTTCTCTTAGTGATATTTTATAGTTTTCAGGTACACATTTTTTGTTGCCTTGGGTTGAATGTGTTCCTAAGTTTTTATTCTTTTTGATGCTTTTAAAAATGGAATTGTCTTAATTTCATTTTTGGCTTGTTCATTGTTAGTGTACAGAAATGCAACTGATTTTTGTGTGTTGACATTGTATCCTGTCTTTTCATTCTTTTGACGGTATTTTTCTTTTAGCATCTCTCATCCCTGCCAAGGCTACAGTTCTTTACATGATGCAACAAATACTTGCTGATGGAAGCTGTTATGATTTCAGCTTCACAGCTTACAGGCACCATAGTGACCAGTCTAAAGGGATTCGTAGTACCAGCCAGTGTGCAGTGGTCTTTATAGCTAGAGACATGGAAGTTGGGAGGCCTCTGAGGATGGCATCACCATATGTCCAACTTTGGGTTAGCGTCTTGGGGCTTGCTGCAGAAAGTGTGATGTTGAAACAGTGTACCTTTCCTAGGAACCATTCTTGATGAAGCTTTATTTATAGGATCTGAGGGAAAAGTTGAGGAAAGAAGGGGAGGTTTAGAAAGGTTCAAGGAAAGAAATGAGAATTGAGGGGAGGGGAGGCAGAGGTAGGATGTAGATGTACCTTCCAGGCATTGGGAACATAAAACAAAGGCATATTCAAGAATGTATGGGCTCCTTGACCCTGTGCTGGCTTCTCCAGTACAGGGCTGCAACTAAGACCTGTTAGACCTTGCTCCCACTAACTTCCCTAAAGAGGCTCGCTCTTACACTCTCTCAGGGAAACTGAGGCTATTACCTGGAAACTCAAGCGGACAGAGACAGGTCTTGTCTTTCCTTCTACAGCTTACCCATCTTATCAAACTAATATATTACTTAAAGATACATAAATATCTATTTATAGTCTAAAAGGATAAGTAAAGACATTATTGACACCACAGTATTATGGCCACTTCTGGGGGAGGAGAGTGGAATTGTGATTGAGACACACAGAAGTATCTAGCAGGGCCCTTGCACATGGCCACACAGATTGTCCACTGCACAATTCTAACAGCTGTGCACTCAGATCCTGGCTCCTCAAGTAGTGGAGAGATTCCATCTCTTGCCCTGAGCGATGGGTACAATCATATTTTTTCTATAGAATACCAACATACATTTTATATAGACTTCTGAATATGATTGTTGAAGCAGGAGTTGACAGACTTTCTATAAAAGAGCAGAGAATAACGAAGAGTAACATAAGGTTTCTGCCCCCACTTGTGAATTCTGCTGTTGTAGTATAAAAGACCATTTGTAAGCAAATGAGTGTGGCTGTGTTCCAACAGAATTTATTTGGAAAACCAGGTGGTTCACTGGATTTGGCTTAGGACCATAGTTTACCAAACCCCAAATTAAACAATTAAATCTTTAAAAGAAAAGTAGCTGTGATTTATGTAGTGTCTGGAGGTTGGAGAATAGCTTTCTGTGATCTATGTTTACTTTTAAATAATTTATGACTGAAAGTATTTGATCTAAATTTGACTTTCTTTTTTATGAGCTTGGGGCTTTGTGTCCTCCCTCCCTAATGTCACGTATTGAGAGAAATTGCTATTGAAATTTTGATTTTATCAGGTATCAGTTTTTATTAGAATTTCCAGACTAATTCTTTCAAAGGCAACATCATTTGTAATTGATCATCTCCAGGTGTCAGGCACAATGCCAGGTGCTTTTACATGTTATTTCTTATCCTGCAACAGCTCTTCAAAGTGGATATCATCTTTTTGTTTCTAGTTTACCCCTGAGGAAGACTGACTTTTCTAAGGTGACAAAGCTGATACAGCTGAGCTTTAAATCTGGGTCATTTGGCTTCAGATTCAATCCCCCTGCCCCATAGTGCACTGCCTCTATAAAAGGCATTTCATTTTAATGCTGCCAAATCAATTTGGTTTCAGATTGTCTTCGCAGTTTTACTGACTTAGAAGAACTTGATGAGACAGAGTTATATATGTGCCATAAATGCAAAAAGAAACAAAAGTCCACAAAAAAGTTTTGGATTCAAAAATTGCCCAAGGTAAGTGTTGCATTTCAAATTATGATGCTATTTCAAAGGGAAAAAGCTTGATTAATGAGAAAAAATATTCTTACAATTTTAGACTGTGAACTGTATTGGTCCCGGGTTTTAATAAATGCTGAAATTTTGGGAGTGCATAACGTATGCTAGAAGAAAGCAATAGCAAGTGTCAGAAAAAATACTGATATGGTACCTAAAACATTATTTGAGAGACATTAGTACCAAGCAGTTATTGGAAAGTAAATTGGGTGTTGGTTCACAGTCTTCATCCTTATCTCTGTCATCCAGGTGCTATGTTTGCATTTGAAAAGATTTCATTGGACAGCATATTTAAGAAACAAAGTTGACACATATGTAGAATTTCCACTGAGAGCCTTAGACATGAAATGCTACTTACTAGAGGTAAGGTGAAAAGATGGCTGTTTAAAGTTTTGACACAGGATGGAGGTTGGAGAGGCAGCAGACACTGATATCATTGGCCACTACTTCTATCTCAATTCTGGTGATGCTTTCTCCCTTATTCCACAGCCTGAGAACAGTGGCCCAGAAAACTGCTTGTATGACCTCGCTGCTGTGGTGGTGCACCATGGTTCTGGGTGAGTATGTCTAGCCTTCTGCTTGTGGGTAGGAACATCTGGTGCCCAGCGCAAGAACACTGCAATTTTGTACCACTCTTGGTAATTTTCTCTCAACTCCCTAAAAATGGATTCACTTATTAAAGTAGGTGAAGTAGAACTTTCTTTTAATCTTTTTTTTTTTTTAATAGAGAGAAAGAGCGAGAGAGAATCAGTTTTATTTAGTTTTTCATGTGGCTTTCATTGCTCCAAGACTTTGTTGAATATGTGGTGCTGGGGTTTGAACTTGCATGCTTGCCCATGCTGGGCAAGCACCATTACTGCTGAGCCACCGCTCCAGCCCCTCCTTTAGTCTTGATGTGTAAAGGACTTCCTGAGAGGAGGATGTGAAGCATTAAGAGAAGGAATATAAAAGCAAAATGAAAAATGGTTTATTTGATACCAGTTTTAAGTATCCAGTGTGTTTGTCTACAACATCCAGAGTCATCTTTACTCTAAAATTGTTTATTTTCTTTGCCAATTGAAAGCGTGTACTAGGGGTACCTACCTTCTTATTTTTGGTCCACTTGAGAATGGTTATTTTACGTTTGAACATGGACTGCTATATTTGGGCAAACCAATACTCATGTCTTTTTACCTCACAACTTTGTAGACATTACTCCATTGACTTTACCATCTAGTGTTACAGATGACAAGTCTGGTACAAATCTAATTCCTACTTCTTTGTAGATATCCCAGTTTTTTCTCTGGAAGTTATAGGATTCTCTGCCTTTGGACTTAAGAAGTATTAGATACATTCCTGCTTGGTAGTTAGTAGGCACACTTTTTTTAGTCTTCTCCTCGTGGATGGACATGTTTATGTGTTCCACCTTGTTTGCATTTCTCTCTTATGGAATCCCCATTAAATAAATGTATAGTCAATTTCCTGGCTGTATCTTCTGTCTCTTTGTTTCTAAAGAGCACCATGGCCTAAGTTTTTTTTTTTCCAATTCATCAGTTGAGGTTACATCTGTACTCAAACTGAAGGGTAAGTCCTACATAACTTTTTGTTTCTTGCAGTAAGGGTTTTTCTAGCCGGCCTTTCTCCTGCTGTGTGTGGTAGCTGTGTCATGCTGATAGGGAAAAGCCCTTGATAACTAAAGTATCAGGGAAGGTGCTTCCTTTGAGGCAGACTGGTTTCCTAAGTTCAGTTTTTTCCAAGATTCTGACAGGAAATCTGGCATTCAGTTTTCCATGTTTTCATAGACCTTGACTTATGCTTGTTAGGCTAAAATTTCTACAGCTCTGTTTAGTTTCTGTATTAATCCAGTGCCATCTGCTTTGTGTGTTCTGGAAAATCCTATACTTCTGACCAATTGATGGTATTTTTCAGTATCAGTATATTCATTATCTTTTCAGTGGGTTTGGAGGAAGGTAAACACATGAGCTTAGTCAACCATCTTAAAACAAAAATTTCTAGGATTTTTATTACAGTACTCATTAAAATCTGTTATACGTTCACACAGATCCTTTTGTGATTTCTGCAGTCTTTTGTTTTTCTTTGAAATTGTGCCTTTTCTTTACAGGGTTGGTTCTGGACATTACACAGCATATGCAACTCATGAAGGCCGTTGGTTCCATTTCAATGACAGTACTGTAACACTGACTGATGAAGAGACCGTTGTGAAGGCAAAGGCCTACATCCTTTTTTATGTGGAGCGCCAGGCCAAAGCTGGATCAGATAAACTTTAATACCTCCTCTGGATCATTATTAATCAACTCTACCGGACAAACATTTCCAATTTTCCATAAATACTTGATCCAAGATTTAATTTCATTATGCACTTTTCAATTTCCTGTTTTGGGTTTAGTTTTGTCATTAGTAGTGACTTATTGAATATGGGCACCAACTAATTTTGTGTTGTTGTTCTACCAGAAAACCTCAGCAGACATTTTGATTTGCTGCTTTAGTTGTAATAATTCAATTTTTATATGTAGTTTCAAGAACTTAGTTCTGTTTGACTTTTTTATATTAATGTTTTCATTTCTCACTTCAAGGCACATTTACATCAATGATTTTGTTACTCTCACATGCTGAAAGCAGGGCATGCTCCTGAGTATGAAGAGTGACGTGACTGCCTGCAGCCTTTTCACAGCTGGGATGGAGATCAGGTTGATTCTCAATCAAGTATCATGTGTGCACAGAATTTGTAGCCCCCGAGATTTCACAGTGACTGCTCAGTAATCATTCTTTTTGACGATAAAAGATAACTGAGAGGGCATATCTAAGTATACCAGGTAATTGCTACTACTGGTGTCTCATGGCTGCTGTTTATCAGCACTAACTAAATAAATTTGTTGGTCCAGTTATATCTGTACTGCAAATTCAAGAATTATTCTGTTGGCTGGGTTTTGCAGTTTTTGGAGTTTTTATTTTATGTTTTCATTGGGGAGACAGACTGGGAATACAGAAAAATCCAAAGACCAAATAAGTTGTAGTATTTAAATTTTGTGAGTCTACATGATACAGGTGTTATCTGGTGAGAAAACCACAGCTTCTCTTTGCCTTTTTGAATTGGCATCTAATTCCCCCGTTAGTTGTAGCACTGGGAGTAACTGCATGTCCACTTTAGACTTGCTTCTTGCTTGGCCATCTGAAGTTGAGATATGAGCATCTGGAGTCAGGGTGGCCATCACTTATGCTCCAGTGTCACTGTGGAGTCTGCAATTACAGAAGGAAGTTGGAGTCTTTGTTGCTCTGGGTTTAAACTCCTTGGCCTATCCTGAGAGAAGACCATATTGAAAATATTCTCACTTTGGTTAAGTGTAGTTGTAGTCTTCAACTCAGTAGTGTTTATTTTAAAACTGCTGTCCGTTAAAAATAGGTAGAAGCATATTAAAATGGAGCTCAAAATTGAAATTTGAACCCAGAGTCTCTATTAAAGAAGGCAGTTGTGATTGCTCAGGTGTTCTAAGACAGCTCTTTGATTTTGGGGTGGTGATGACATTACTTGTAAATTATTTGGAGAGAGTAGTAACTCCAGTATAGGCCTGCAGTTTTTTTTTTGTTTGTTTGTATGTGTTTAATAGCTAAAAGAAAAAATAGTCAAAAATTTTTCAGGTTATGAATGTAAAAGAAAGCCTAATGGCTTTTCTCCTAGGTCATTTGTTTACAGTTGTGGGAGTGGATGTGGCTCCATTTACTTTTTCTTTTTTGGGGGGTGGAAAGTGCTAGGGGTGCTTAACCACTGAGCAACACCCCCTGGCCTTTTGTATTTTTTATTTTGAGACAGGGTCTGGCTAAGTTGCTTAGGGTCTTGCCAAGTTGCTGAGGCTGGCTTTGAACTGCAATCCTGTCTCAGCTTCTCAGGTCACTGGGATTATAGGCATGCACCACTGTGCCTGGCCTCCATTTCCATCTTAATAATTAGCTGGATCAATCCCACATTCTGTCAGAGCAGATCACATTTGCCGGATGTGGTGTTGTTTTTTTGTTTGTTTTGTTTTGTTTTAAAGAGAAAAGGACACAGAAAGAGATAGAATCAATTTTTATTGAGTTTTTCACATGGATTTCATTGCTTTGACACTTAGTTGTGTACGTGGGTGCTGGGGTTTGAACCCGTGTACTTGCACATGCCGGGCAAGCACTGTAACTGCTGAGCCACCGCTCCAGCCCCAGATGTGTTAATTAATAATAAGGAGCACACTGCAGTTATGTCTAAACTTGTGTCATCTAATATAAAGGCCACATTTGGTTCTTTTTTAAATTTAAAACTCAGATCTTCAGTCACACTAATCACGTCTCAAGTGCTCAACACCTACACCCAGCATAGGACAGTGCAGGTCTAGGCCATTCCACAATGTGTAGAGTTCTCTTGGACAATACTGGTCCAAGTTTCTACTCCAAAGAATAAAGCTTTGCCATCATGTTCAGGTCTTTACAGCTTAGAATCAGAGTTCTAGCAGGCAGTTAAGAAGGAAGTATCTAAGGTAAATTATATTAGGTGGAACTATAGGAAAATGAGACATTTGGTCTACAGAAATGAGTTTGACATGATTTACACTAATCTGTCAATCAGGACATTAAAACACATAGAACTGAACCTGAAAGGTTCTTCTGCCTTTGCTCAGTTCTGTGGGTCCAGGATCTTTGGCTTAGAAGGCAGACAGCTGTCTTCTAACATTCAAACTTAGGTCTGCAGTCTTGGAGTGCGCACTGAGATGGTTAAACAAAAAAACTAGCAGAGCAGATAAGAAGAGGGGCTGACTTTTTATACCAAATGAAACTTAGTGACAGGCTGGATTACTTTGTTGGAGAAAATGGTCTTCAGACAGTGTTGTTGGTTTATGTGAAGAACACATCTCCTCTTTGAATTTTTGTACATTTTTATTGCTTGATTTTACTTAAGCAAAAATGTTTAGAGAGATATCATGAAGCAATTGGAACCATTTGAATTGTGCATCTGAACACCTATGATGTAAATGTGCCTATTTGTATTTTCATTCTGTAGTTGTGTAGCCTTATCATACCTCTGTTAATGGCTCTTTCTGTGCTCTTCAGGGCTTTTCCGCACCATGTTGTTTTTAGCCCACATGTAGCTTCTTGCTCACAGCTTGTGCTGAGGCAGGGCCTCATGCCATGTATGTGGCTCCATGGAACAGGAAATTCTCAGAAGTCCTCCCATTCAGGTGGGAATAGAAACAGTTTGTGGCAACACAAATCTCTCTCCATGGTGGAGAAACCTTTCCTTATCCACTGTATTCTACTCAGTGTATACAGATGACAGATGTAATAGAATTAAACCAGCCAAGCGTGCTGGGCCTGGTTAAGTGTTAAATGTGTGTCTCGCCTGTGAAACCTACTCAGTAGCACAGTTTCTATAGGGTGAGGACATATATATTTAAAGCCAAACTTCTCCTTCATTGGTTTAGTGTACATAAGTCTTTCAGACATACTTTTCCCATTGTGACCTCCATTGTCCCTTAAACTCTCCCATGGACCCTCTGTTGCTAAAGGAGCCTCTGCACTTGGGCCCTGGAAAGGCTCATGATGAGGTCTTTTCTCACAGCCAGGGTGTGTGTCCTCTGTGACCATGGTATGGCCATAGAAGGGTGCCCACAGCCTGGGAAGGAGCATGAGTATGTGGTGTTGTCTGTGGTCCAGGTCTCTGCACCTCTTCACTGGTGCAGAACCTCCTGAGGAGTGAGTGTGACAGCCTTCACATGCTGGTTGTGCTGTGACGTAATCTCTTGCCATCAAAACCTAGTTTGTATATGCCAAGAGGATTGTTGAATTGTGCAAGTGACTGGTTCATCCAAGTTGTACTCACATCTCTATTCTGCTTCACCAGTCTGAGCTTTTCTATGGAAAGTGTCATTAAAGGTCTGTTCTCTTTCCTTCTGACTATTATTTCTGAACTGCCTTTCAGTGGAGCCAAGTAAGTGATATGCTGACTTTAGCTCTGGGCCTTATTAGTCAACAGGTAGCAGCAGTTCTTACAGAAGTCCCAGGACTTTTAACCTGCTGCTGTATGTGGGCAGGATGGAGTAAGCAGTGCCACAAGGAGGTGGCTAGGAGAAGCTCCTTCAGTGGCTGCAATCAGAAATGAGGCTCCTTTACCTCCCTTGGAGCCAGGAGCTACCTTGAGGAACCAGTTTTTGGGCTCTGGGCAAAGCTTGCTGATCGTCTTTTAAAGTAAAATGGGCAAATAAGTGCTGCTGTTAAATGTTCTGTTTATGGCAAGCTCCTACACGCTGCCACTGCCCCATGCCTCCTGCAAACAGAAAATGCAGGAACAACATTGTTTCTATACCCATTGTTTTTCTATTTTACTTATTTGCCTGCTCCTGTCAGTCTTCTAAAACAGAAGGCAAAAGTGCCTGCAGCTCAGACTCTTACCTCCATGCCCCATGAGGTGTATTTCCTTTTGGCACCTGTGTTGTTCAGGTGCCCCTGCTGTGCAGAACAGCAGAGCTGAGACAAGGCTAAAAGAGCAGAGCCATCAGCAAGCTGTCTGTCTGCAGTCAGACCCTCAGCCAGGATGCTCACTGCACAGGTGCCACATCCTGGTCTGGGATGCCTCCCTCCTGCCACTCACATGGAGCAGCAACAAAAGGATAATGTCTCCCTGCCAATCTTTTGAAGTTCCAGCAGAACTGCAGTAGTGCAGTTGAAAGCCATGATGAACCTCAAGGAGTCTTCCCCAGCAGGCGGCAGGATTACACTGTGCTGCTTTCTAACAAGCAGAAAGGTCAGCCCTCTCTGCAAAGTGCTGGTTTGCGAAGCATCTGGGAGGGAATGTGGAGATAAGGTTTTCTAGTAACCCACCTGTGGTGGTGCGGTTACCTTTGCAGTGGAGAAGCACACCTAGGCAGAGCCCAAAAGGATTCATTTATAATTCTGAATAAACTCAAGCTTGAAACATGAGTGGGAAAGGCCCCCTTCCTTGTCCCTTTCTTTTCTTTTTTGTTTTTTGTTTTAAGAGAGGGAGGGACAGGAGAGAGTTTTTCATGTGGCTTTGGTTGCTCCGACACTTCGTTGTGTACGTTGTGTACATGGTGCTAGAGTTCAAACCCAGGTCCTCGTGCATTCCCGGCAAGTGCTGTAACCACTGAGCGACCGCGCCAGCCCTTGCATGTCCCTTTCTAATGCTGCAGTTCACTGGCTCAGGAGGACCAGCTGAGACTGCTCAGGGCAGGGATGCTGACTAGGACAACTGTGCTCTCCTTTCCTTAGCTGCCTCTGTTTGGCAGCCTTGATTCCAGAAGCAGGTACAGCATAGCCATCACATCAGTGTCACTCCACATGGTCAAAAAGGCCTCCAGTTCCAGTTCAGTGGAAAGAGTAAACAAAGGTGACCAAAGAGGTAGTGGTCCCTATGCTAGCAGAGGAAAACTGCCCTCACCTCAGTGCTGCAAAGGCAGAATGTGACCTCTACAGCTGCACTGCATCAGTGTCCCCCAAAGCAACCTAACAACAAAACTAGGAGTTCACAGCAAGAGAAGGAAGGCAGGGCCACAGGCCTGGGGTGAGGAGCTATTTGGAAGTAGGTCCACCATTTTGGAGGTGTCAGGTGTTTTAGGAAGGGAGAACTTAATGGATGCTACCCCCAGGCTACTTGCCCAGAGGCACACAAGAGAAGGCAGGGGATGATCCATAGGTTTCTCTGAGAGGGAATGTAGGGCACTCACAAAGGGGATGCTGTGGCTGCCTTCCAACAGCAAACAGATTAAAATACTCAAAAGTGTTTTATGCAGTGTCATATCAAGAGCTACCTCATTCATCCTGATATTTTGGAAAGTACAAGCTAGAAATAAGACATATATGAAAAATGTAAAGCCAAGCGAACTAAAGTTGACACTATCAAGACATGCATAGAAAAGCCTTGGAAAGATAAACCACTGAAGTTAAATCTCTTATGAAACAACTCGGGGTAAAAATAGAGTGTCAGGAGGCTAAGGAAATCCCCCTTGTCCAGTGGAGGGCAGGAGGATTTGAAGGCAGCTCAGCCTTACCAGAAAACAGTCCACTGAATAAAAGTATAAGAAAAGAGGCATGACCCATGGATTCTGCTCACAGCTCTGAAAGTACCTCTGTTCTTAGTTTTGACACTTGTGGGGGCAAGGGACCCACACTGATGTCCTAACAAAACCACTAAACACTCCCTGCCAGTGGTTAGACTGCAAACCCAGATAGCTGGTGGTCAGCACCTACGTTGAAAGTGCCTTGGGAAAAGCCAAAAGGGCTGTGCTAAGCACCATTGTCAGCTAAAAAGAAAAGAAATCCCTTCTAAGGAAACTATTTAACTTCAATAGGCTGCTTTTCTGCCAGGATTTTCAATCCCTCTGAACATAAGCCGAGCCACAGACTGCTGCACGTATGTCTGGATTCTGGCTTTTCTTTCTCCCCTCCTCAGAGCTTCAGCACCAGTTGTTGGCCAAAAATAAACACCATTCCTCAACCATATATGTCCACCAGCCCTGAGCTGGGGAGGAGCAGGAGGACTCAGGTCAGCCCTGGCTGGGAACACTCGTGTGGCTGCTGCTTACCATGCACATAACCCAGCTCAACCGGGAGTGCCTGCTGCACCTCTTCTCCTTCCTGGACAAGGACAGCAGGAAAAGCCTTGCCAGGACCTGCTCCCAGCTCCACGATGTGTTTGAGGACCCCACACTTTGGCCTTTGCTGCACTTTCGTTCCCTCACTGAGCTCAAGAAGGACAACTTCCTTCTGGGCCCAGCACTGCGCAACCTGTCCATCTGCTGGCACTCCAGCCGGGTGCAAGTGTGCAGCATTGAGGAATGGCTCAAGAGTACCTTCCAGAGGAGCATCTGCAGTCGGCATGCGAGCCTGGTCAGCGACTTCCTCCTCCAAGTGTGTGAGAGGTAGGCTGCTTTGTCATTCAGCAGCTCCGCCTTGCTGGCGCTGGCTCTTGGGGAGGGGGCCTGGGAACAGGGAAGAGCAAATTAGAAGACCAGGATGGCTGTTTTGAGGCCCCTCAGACTAGGCCCAAGAATACGCCCAGTCCCTGAATTCAGTGCAGCTCCCGGTAGATGGGTAAAATTTTGACCTATCTGCTAACACTCCTCTCAACTCATGGGTTCCAGAGCTGCCTCTGCTGCAGAAGGATTCGGGCTGTACTGTCCCAGCTCTTTAGTAGCCATTAAGTGCAGGGTGGGTCCAGCTACGACTGGAGTTTGAAGGATAAGCCCTGGGAACAGGATCCCAGATGGAGCAATCAACACACCCCTCCATTTTGGTCCTAGCAAGAAGCCCCAGAGGCCTAAGAAATGCTTCTGAGGAAGGAGAGTCTAGGTGTTTGAGTTAGCTGAGCCACACCAGACTCTGGGAGTAACAATAAATAATGGTCTCCTTTGAGGAATTAACTAATGTTCGCAATGGCCCTAGAGCAGGAGTTTAACTTCCTTTTTCAACGGAGCAAACTAATCCTTTAAGACACGCTATGATTTACTGTCTAGAGTTGCCAGATTTTAGTAAACAAAAATAGGGGCCACCAGATTCAATTGGAATTGCAAATCAATATTTAATTTTTTAGTATAAGTATGTCCCTAAAACATCCTGTATTGAATCTTTCAACCCCACCTCAACATAGGCTGAACTGCCAGCCTCCTCTGTGGTCACAGCCTTCTGGTTAAGAGTAGTGCACAGAGCTCACACCAGCCCAGAGGACACGCTTGGGGTTAGGCACTGAGTGGACCAGCCCAGGTGGTTTGAACGAATTTTAACCAGGCTCAGAAATAAGACTTGGAGGGTGATTATGAAGATGAGGGACTTGTCCTGAATTTTTCCATTCTTGGTTTAAGAGGACAAGGTTTAATTCTCCAAGTCGCAAGGTATGGTGTGGACGTCCCAGGCCATGACAAGGGTTAAGCTATGGGCCCTGGTGTCACAAAAACAGCAAAAGGCTTTTAAGTCCTGCAACTCTGTTGGTATAAAGTAGGCACATGAACTTAAGGAAAGCATGGGTGTGAAATCTGGCTGTGCCCGTGTATTTTAGCTCCTTACTCCCTGCCCTCAGGCACAGGGAGTGGAGATCCCTCAGCCAGGTGCAGTCGAGGTACTAAGGGGAGACTGACTGGGAAAGGGCGGGCCAGATTCTACTCCCTCTGGCTACAGGGTCCAGACCAGGCCTATGAGACAGACATTCCTGTAGTGGAAGCAATCCAGTCCTGTTTGTTTGCAGGAAAGTGAGTTACAGCTGCATATAGGAAGCCCTGATGCAGGCTTTTTACACCTCAAATCCCACTTAATCCTTACAACTCCATCCAGTGCCACACACACAGGGAAAGAGTCCTTACTAGGTCAAGTCGCACTGAAAATAAGTCTAACTGCCCAAGATCTTTTCTCCTACAGGTGCTGGTGAGGCTGGAGCAGAGGGGTCTCTAGCTTTCTGGGCTGCTCCCTGGGTGTCCCTGATTTTACACACCTCGGTGCCTTGTCCAGCTGTTTCTGGCAGCTGACTTGTTCTAGGCTGGTGTCAAGGGGATGCAATACCTGCCTCCAGCCAACAAAGCTGAAACCTGGGTTCTAAAACCAACGCTGAGGCACAACTCCCTGGCCTCCATGACACTAAGCCACTCTCCAAGGAAACCCTTTCCCATTGAACCCTGCCAAAGGGATTCTGGGGCCTCAGGCAACCTGAGACGCGACTGGTTCCCTCACGGAACCGCATCCCCCTCTGTTCACAGCAGCCCTGGGTCTCTGGGGCCCTAGGTTCCCCACTGAGGGCCCTGAACCCCCGTAGATTAAGGTACAGTGGGGTGCAGAGGCAGAAAGGGCAGGGGAAATGGTCCAGAAAGCCCTGGCTGGAATCCTGGCTGTTCACTGCAGAAGAATTCTCAGACTCCGGTAAAGGGGGAGTCCCCTGCTCGTCCAGCCGCGGGGCTGCGGCCGCCTAGACGCGCCCCTCTCGGCCCCGCGTCACGGCGCTCTCCCCGCAGGTGCCCCAACCTGGCGTCCGTCACACTGTCGGGCTGCGGCCACGTCACCGACGACTGCCTGGCCCGACTGCTGCGCTGCTGCCCGCGCCTGAGGGCGCTGCGCCTGGAGAACTGCGCGCGCGTGACCAACCGCACGCTGGTGGCCGTGGCAGCGCACGGGCGCGCGCTGCAAACGCTGCACGTGGACTTCTGCCGTAACGTCAGCGCCGCCGGCCTGCGCCGCCTGCGCGCCGCCTGCCCACGCCTGACCGTGTGCGCCGAGCACAGCGCGGCCATGATCCCCGATCAGCTCCCGCGCCCGCCAGCGCCCGGCGGGGCCCTCCGCAAGCTGCCGCCGCGCTAGGCCCGCCGCAGCCGGTGTCAGACCGCCCTGCTCCAGCCCCCGGCCGCCGCTCCTTAGCCGCAGTCTCCCCGTCAGAGGCCTGCCTGCCTCACAGCACAGCCTCCCTAACGGGGCGGAGAGGTTAAATGACAGTGTCTGGGAAACGTGTTCTCACTGAAGGCCCGCATCGTTCCCCCTCGCCTGCGGGGCGGGAGGCGCCTGCGCCGTCCTCCCGGACTCGGACTCGGCCGGGGTCCCTGGCTGCCGCGCCCAGCCCTGGGGAACCCGGCGGAGGTCCCTGGCCCTCCCCTGGAGGGCTTCTGCAGAGCGACTCCTGATGGCGCCAAAGCGCTGGTTCGAGGCTTGGCCCGCCCACCCCGGCCTGCGGCTCCTTCCCGAGGCAAACGTGGCCCTCGGAGCGCTGCAGAAGCCACGCTAGAAAGTTCGTTCTCATTCTTTCACATGTAAACTGCACAGTTAACCTGTATTTTCTGTTCTCGTAAGGGAAAGTATGTCGTCTGGAGACAAATAGCTAAATATTTAAAAATAAAAGCAGGAACCCTGGATAAAACTTTGCTAGTGGAAACATTATAAGTGATACAAAACTAGATTTTTACCTGCTGGAGTTGCTGAACGTGGGCACGTGCCTGGAATTCCAATTTTAATTTCAAGACTTCAGCCACCCAGCAGCCTTCGGCCCCAGGTACACGGGGAGCACTGGGTAAGTGGAAGAGGCGGGAGCAGCAAGGGTGGGCGATGCTCACCCCGTGCCAGCTGTAAGCAAGACCCTTCATCCGCCTGCAGCCAGATGTTTCTCATCCTGATCCCTACTCACAAGTTCCTTAATTTGCTGCTCAAATGGGGCCCAGCAAGGAAAAGGAGACATTCTCGTCTGATGGAGCTTAAGTAATGGATATGTAAGTAAGTGAGTACTGGGAAAGTGGGGAGCTGGAAGGAGATGTGGCTATTGCTGGCCGAGTCTGAGGTAGGAAAAGACACTTAGAAGGGACTGACCAACTTAAACCTCATTGGTGACAGTTGTGGCACGAGGTGAGCCAGGGAACCAAGAAAGCCATGTGGAAGATATTCCAAGCCAAAGAAATGGCATGTACAAAGACCAGGAGCATGGCTGGTGTTAGGGGACGGGCAAGGAGATCAGTGTGGCTGTTGCAGAATGAGGTGGACAGCCAAATGGAGGAGGTCAGAGAAGGGTTGGAGGGAGCTATGGCTATGAAAGGACAGTGGTAAGGATGAAATTGAAGCTGAAGGTCAATTTATCCCAGCAGGTGCCAGGGCCCTAAGCACAGACAGTATCAAGGTAAGTCCTGGAAATTTCTCTAGGTATGGGTATATAGGCAAGCACCTCCCTGCCCTTCCCGAGCAACTGAAGGGCTTCTTCACTCCCCTGGTCTCCTGGCTGGGTCAGTGCTTAAACCAGGACAGGGTTACCACCCCAGCCCTTTCCCTTCTAACCTAGTGGGAAAAGCCAGACATCATACGACCGGCTGCAGCGGATGGGGTCAGGCCACTGTTAGCCTGTGGGACTCAGGCTGCTTCTGGGTTATTGTCTAGTTTACTCTATATTGCTCTGGACTTGAAAGGGGCCTTGCAGGAGCTTAATTCTCCCACTATGGTGAACAGTGTTGAAAAGAAAGCTTGAGCTTGCGGGGAGAGAGTGTTGAGTGTTTGTCTGAAACAGTCACTTACACCCCAGGGTTTTGCTTTCATCATCCTAATAAGTCCCAGTTCCCAGCAAGTAGGTCCTGTTTGCCCTAAATTGGTGGTTTAGTCTGGGAAAAACACAATCCTGGCTTCAGGCCTAATGGGCCTGTATTCCATTGTCCTCACTTTCTACTCTGAGACCAAAGGCAGATCAGCCCTCCCCAAGCCTGTTTACTTATGTTAACTAGAGGTAGCTGGAAAACCTTGTCTGTGGGGCTTTAGGATCAGGATTATGTTTGCAAAGCAGAGGTTGCTGCAGGTTGGGCTTGAATGGGCCAACCTGCATCTCCCTAAAGTGCCTTTCCCATGGAAACTCTTCTGTCAGTGAGTTCCCAGGGTAACACCTATATAAACTAAACTAGTGACCACAAAACTAAGCAGTGTTGACACCTATGTCTGGTATTGTTTCAGGGCTCTAAACTGGCTCCCATTGTGGCCAGAAGAGCTTCAGGCCTCTGGGGCAACGGTCATTTTGGGTGCTTCCAGAAGGTGGGTACAATTCTCTACTCAGCCTTCCAGTCACTGTTCACCATCAAGAGGCAATGCCCTGCTTAACATAGAAAACAACTTCCAAGGTCTTCTCTCAGGTTTACCCAAGAGGCATTGTGTGCTTCAATAATCAACCAACTCTTTCATCTAAGCAGCATTTACTGGGTATTGATCAAGGGCTGAGCCAGGCAAAGGGACTTAGCCTTAGATCAGAGAAGACATGCAGCTGGGAGTTGTGTGTGTGTGTGTGGGAGGGGTTCTTGAGTAATCACCCAGCTTTGCCGTCTGCAGCTTCTCCAAGTTATGATGTCTCTGGGCCTGTTTCATTATCTGTATAATGGGACCAACAACTACCTCTCTGTGACAAAGTTAGGACACTGTTGAAATGTGCACAAGGCAAGGGCACACATCCTCACATCTGTGGAGGGTTGGAAAAGCTGAATGGCTGGCAGGACCCACAAAGCCAGGCACTGGGAAGAAGCAAGCTCTGTCTATACATGGGTGGGCCAGGATCACATTGTGGACAGAACCTTGCACTAAACATGAGGGCTGCCTGGAGTTCACAGGTTCTGTGAGGACAGTGTTGCTGTCAGCAAACTCATCTCAGCAAAGGCAGAGTCAAGAAGCACAGGGTACCCCCAGGGAAGGTAATCTTGGCAGATGGGAGCCTGATGGTGTTCCAGAGCCACCTGGAAGTGGGTCCCCTATGCCCCCATAGGTGATGTTAGGCCATAGACTTTCCCTAGTTGTGGAATGTCAAATATTTTCAATCCGTTTTTGTCAAGGCAGCTAAGGTCACATACAGGGAAAGCTGAGAGGGACACCTCAGCATTGGGGTAGAATGTTGCTCCCTTGCTGGAAACTGCCCTGTCAGTCACATCATGCTGGCTGGTATGCATAGAAATCTCAGGCCAGGGGTTGGGGATTTAGCTCAGTGGCAGAGCGCTTGCCTAGGATGAGCAAGGCAGGCCCTGAGTTCGGTCCTCAGCCCTGAAAAAAAAGAAATCTCAGGCCAGCAGAAAGACCAGGCTACGTGCACTTGGATCAGGGATTCCAGAGTCCCCAGGATGTGGGAGATGGGGCTTGGAGGTTTGTTGTGCAGGAACACATGCCTGTTTCTGTACAGGCTAAATGTGGGGGAGCTAAGCCTCCTAGGCTCTGCCATAGTTTGCTGACAGGAAGCTGCACTTGTGAGTCTGTGCTTTCCCTCTCCTGGGCTGGGGGTTCCAGTCTATAAAGGAGATCATGTGACCCTCCAGCTCTTGGATTCTATGCCCAAGACATGCTTTTAGCAAAGCTAAACACTTGAATTTACCAGATGTAGGTCTCATTGGCAAAGGCCCCAAACCCAGAAGGCCCAGAACAAAGCCATACCTTGAGAAGTATCTGGGGAAATCTTAAAATTCTAAAAGCCAGGAGTCAGAATTTTCTTGAAATTGCTTAAGGGTCAAAAACAAAACAACTTCAAGTATTTATTCACATGTGAGAGCAGCAAACAACAAACCACACAGGGCTCCACAGGGGCTGAGTGTAGACCAAGTAAAACACCTGCATCAGGCCCTCAGAGGAGGAACTGCTACACCCCTCGCCCACCCACAGTCCTTGAAAGTCAACCAAATGAAGGAATAACAGCTTTCCAGCCAGAAACAGCTTGTTACCAAACTGTCCTGGAAGATTCCCCTCAGTGGTCAGACCTGAGAAGCAGTCTGTTAGGCTTGACCTAGGGACCCAGATGGATCAGGGCCACCTGCTGGGATATTCCTGTCCCTCAGGCCGGGCAAAGATGGCAGCTAAGGCCAGACCCTCACAAAGGTAGAGGCACTATTTTCAGTTAATACACTCTTGGAGACACAGCCATATCCTTTAGCTCTGCCACACCCTCAGCCAGCTCAGCAAGAGAGGGTGTCACTTAGCATTAGGAAGGGGACAAGAAACCTCTCACTTGGCTTTGTTCAAGGCCTCTCTTTTTAGAGAAAGTCTCTCCTGGCCCAGCAGCCTAGGCTTCAAGCTCAGAGCCCTTCAACACTGCTGTTGACCCAACTCATAAAATTACCTTTACCCAGAACCCCCTGGGGTTCCCCAGAAGCTGTGGTCTCCTTCAGAGGTCCAATTACAATTGCAACATTTTTTCCAGTAAAATAAAGATTTCATCATTCTCATATATTAAATCTCTCTGGGCAAGATCCATTAACCAATGTATCTTAGCTGGCAAAACCATGCATTTCTACTTTCACTTCTTTGAAAACACTTTGCTACCTTTCCTATGGAAAGCATCTGCCTCCACAAGGCTCTCTGGCACCTCATGTGGACAGGCTGTCAACAAAGATCCTGCCCAACTGGTGTGGATGGAGGAGATAAGTCACCAGACCCTTGCCCTCTTCCTGCTCACATTCTGGCAGCTGGAGCCTCATGGTGCCTCACAGCTGCTCTCAGGATGGCCCTTCCCCAAGAACACATGCTCATTCTGACAGTCATGAACACAAGCACATCACCAAAGGCCCACAGGGGCTGGGTTTAAGCACTGAGAGCAGCTCTTCCTTAGCCCCCTGCACAACTCCCCATCACCCACTGTTCAAGGATGTGAAAGCCACACACCATTTCTCATATTCATTTACTCATCTACAGCCATTCATTTATGTAGGCTATGTGCCTTCCAGTGAGGGCTGTCCTTTCTGTGCCGCCGCCCACTTGGCTGGTCTCCTGGCAGAGGTAACAGTTGTTTTAAAATGTGTGTTCTTTAATGCCATCGCTTGCTCATGACAGTTCACAGGCAGGGCCAGCGCCGTGTGATGCTGGCTGTCCTTCCTGGCTTGGTGGAGCTGCAGCCACACTAGGTGTGCTAGCTGTTCAGAGAAGGAGCGGGTGATGCCAAGAGGCTGGCACAAGTACCCTGGGGTGAGGTAACAAAGTGAGACCCAGGATGATGGAACAACAAATTAAACCTTGGGTCCTCTTATGACAGTGTTCTGCAATGTTGTTTCCAAGTGAAGCCTGCCCTAAATGTGAAGAAGTGTTGCTGAATGGGTCAAAAAGCTGTCAAAATGAAACTGGCCCAAACCAAACCAAACCAAACCATCCGGGCTGACGTGTGCCTTGCTGGAAACCTGCAGGTTGCAGCTCCACTGGAAACAAAACAAAAGTCCAAGTTCTGATTCTTGAATCTGCTTTATTTCTCTGCATAAGGAACCCTGCACAGGCAATTCAAATTAAAACAAAATAAATATATGAATATTCATGTAAAACTGTCCTTTCTAATGAACAATTATACACAATGTACAATTTCATGTTCACTGGGTGGGTTTACAAAAAGGTATCATTCCCAACTAAAAATGCATCAAAATGGTTCCATGCAAACCTATCAAAAGTGACCAAAAATATGGAGGGGAACCTGACTGAGAGCACTTTGCTTTTGTGTTTTTGTTTTTGTACAATCACAGAAAAATAAAAACATCTAATTTCTTGGTTACATTTAGAGAACTAAATGTGGCCACTGTTTATAATGTTGGTTTATGTTCCTAAAACATCTATGTAGTTACCATAAAAGTTTATCAACATCAAATTGCAGGTGAGCATTATTGAGAAAATGGGGGTGACAGCACCCTCAGTAGTCAGTGTCAGAGCCCTCGGTGTTGTCCACGTTTCTCGAGAGCATGTAGTTGTCCATGTCGATTGAGCGGCAGTTGTTGATGGCATAGCGCAGGCGCTCGGCCATGACCAGCTGGCTGGAGTAGGGAGGCAGCCTCAGTTGGAAGAAGCAGGTCTGTGAGGTAGGCAGACTGTCGTAAGGCTGTGGAGAGAGAGATCCAGAGCCATGACTCTGACCATCAGGGGACCATGAGGAGGAGTGGGGCTGCCCATCATCACCACCCCAAGGGCAGAAAAGTGCTTCTGGACTTCAAGATGGAACCCACAGACGTGACTGCATGGCCACCTTGAGTGAAAGCAGAGCCTAAGCCATGGCAGAAAGAGCACAGGCTCTGCCTTCCTACAGCCCTTTGAGGCTTCTGGAAAAGATGCTTTCTTCCTCTTCTCACTTCCAAGGCCCATTTGTGGACAGTCACAATAAGCTCTGACTGGAAGGACTGTACAGTGCCTAGCGTTGAGCAAGAGTGCAGTGATAGTCATTCCTGTCCACCAAGAGGGTGCAGACCTGAAGACAGCTGCAGGGACCCCCCAAGCAGAGTGGGTGAAGTGGAAGGAGAAAGTGTGCAGTACAACTGGCTGTGGGAGCCAGCACCGCCCCCTCCTTCCCTCACTATGCTCCTAGGGTGCATTCTACATTCCTCACCCGCACTCAGCCCAGAGAGGATGGAGCAGTTAAATCCCAGAGCATGCATTTAACTGATGGTGATGAAGTCACTTAAAATGATACTTATGATAACAAACCAGAAAAGTGGCTGGGACAGATTATGAGGTGTTTTAAATAACTGGAGAACACAAAATTCTAGATACGTCATGCAAAAAATGTGTAAGACTAAGCCCAAGACTAGGAAGAATTACACAAAGGTAGAATGGCTACTGCTGGAGAGACAAGTACATATGTTCCCTGTCCCTCCCTGCAAACAACCATTTTGTAAACCATCTGTTAATGACAGTTCATGATATTACACGGCTTTTTAAAAAAGTTTTATAAAAAGTACCTGCCCTCCCTCTCTTGCTCAGCTGCCTCTTGAAAGCAGCCCTCTCCTCAGAGCCCCACACCCAGTTGGGCCACATTTCAAAGTGGTGGGAGATGGGGGGGGGGTACACAGAACCATTGATGACAGAGAGCTCCAGTGCAGAAAAACTGAAAGCAGCAAGAAGGGAAACACCACCGGATGACTCTGATTACTTAAATATGAGGCTGGAGAAGTTATCTATAAACTACAGAGGAAACACCCCAAGTGGTCAGTTTTCTGACGCTGACAATCCCTAGGCAGGGGATTAGTGGTAGATTAACTTCTGAGGTGGCAGAGATAGCTCAGCACAGAGGGTTGTTTCCAGAGATGAACAGAAGGGAACCATTTCCTCCTCTCCATATGCCCTGAAGCAGGAAGACAGATTCACAACTTGTAGTTTCCGGTTAGTCATGCAGAAAATTTATGGAAGAGCTCTTTTCATAACCCTCCTTGCATATGGTGTCTCCAGTGAGCTGAGCCCAGGAGCAGAGCACAGGCCTGCAGCCTTGGCTACAGCAACTTCCATGAACAGTTACTGGAGAAACAGCAGAAAGGTGAAACTGGAAGAAGGACCTTGTGTGAAGGGCTCTCACTTAAGGCTTCCTGACCAAAAACCATGAGCTCTGCTCAGAGGACTGCCTGTTCCTAGAGAAGGGAGGGCTTGGAAAGAGTGTGGTGGAGTCAGAGGGGACACAGACACTCCTAGCTTAGTGCAATATGTACTAGGCTCAAAGGAGGTACCAAAAGTTCAGGAGGCTGAGAGAAGGAGCATGGGGCAGGAGAACAGGAAAGCATCTGGGAAGGCCTCCTGGAGGAGACAGCACTGACACTGTGCACAATGGACAAATAAGTGCTTGCCAGGCATAGATGGAAAGGGGTGTGAAGGAGAACTGAACTAAAGCAGAGGGAGCAGTCTACCCAAAGATACGGACGTTTCAAAACAGCATGATCTGCTAGGGAAAAAGGCAAGCGGCCCATTGTGGCCGAACACAGTTAAGTGTGAAGCGGCGACACCAGAAGGTGGGGCGGAGACCAGACTGGAGGCTTTAAGGCAGCTGAGCTGTTGGCATTTACACTCAGGTCAACACAGAGGCCCCTGATGGGTCCAAAAGGAGGAGACTGATGTGGTCAGATGGATGATTGAGAGAAATGACTCTGACAGCCGCGTGCTCTTCAGACAAAGCACTTTTATTCCTAAGCCACCTGTCAAAAGTGCAGCTGTGCCGGGGCTCTGTGGGTGGGGCCTTTCATTAGGCCATAGCGACGCAGACCCTTTGCGCCATGATGCACACCATGCAAGGAAGGGCAGAGCAGGCTCCCTGCACCTTTGGGTGCCTTCTGGAGCACACACACCAGCTGATGGTTAGTATCTTCAGGAAAACAAGGCTGTGTCCCAGTGCACAAGTTACGCAATGAAAAAACACAGTGAAGAAGAGGCAGAGGTGATAGGATGATCCTTCTGCTAAGTTCAGATTTAACTTGGGAAGTTGCTGGAAGATTCAGGGAAGATTGCTTCTTAGGGTATCTTTCTACATCCACTTAGAACTTTTCCACCAAAGCTAAGTGATGTTTCTGAACAAGTTTTACTGCTCAGTATTTTAAAAATCTAGACATTCCAAAGATTAAAGCCTGAATCAGCAGGCCTACTGGAAGGTCACAGTTTGGTTTTCCCAGCATGCAGAGAGGAAGAAATAAGGGCAGATGTCACCAAGGAAGGAAGAACAGCCCACTTACCCTATCAACCTTCATGATTTGAAACCTCTGAGAAATGTCAGCAGTGTTGGCTGGAAGTCGAGAGCGTCCAGACACGAACCGCATGAAGAGCACCCGCTCCTCATTGGAAAACTCGCCCAGTGTGTGCCAGAACCACTGCACCAGCTGCTGCTGCTCGTCCACCTCGCGGTACCGCACCACCTTCTTCAGGACCTCCACAGAGATCTCGGGCATCCCGCACACCATCTGCTCCAGCTGCTTCGCTGTGAGAAGGGACAGCAGTGGCACAGGGACAATCCAGGACATCCCTTCTCGGACCGCAGCCACCTGCTCCCAGAAAAGGGTGTTCATTTTAACATGTGTTACGTGTGAGAAGATGTGTGCCCATGGGCTGGGCACCGCCTGATACCTGCTCCCCAGACCCTGAGGCCTGTGAACAGGAACACCCCCCCAGTAGAGCTCTGCCCCACTCTGGACTCTCACACACCTTCTGGTCCTAGTTCTAGTCCAATTTAGGAACCTGCTTCTCCCCACAAAATCCCAGCCCCCAGCATGTTTCTCAATGGCTCCCCCCCACACACTCATATTCCTGGTCACATGTGGTTGCATGGTGTTAAACTGTGCTATGTGTGGTGCTGTATTTCATCAGCAAAAGTGGCTCTCAGAGGACACTTGTAGCTGTGTGCTGATTTGTAACACACACGCACACACACGTGTATGTAACTTTTTTTGCATGTGTGATACTAGAAATGCAACCTGGGGCCTCATGCATGCTAGGCAAGCACTTTATCACTGAGCCACACCCCAGCCTTTCTCATTTTATTTGAGATAGGGTCTCACTAAGTTGTCCAGGCTGGCCTCTAACTTGTGATCCTCTTATCTCGGCCTTCTGATGTCCCCCTCTTCACCCAGCTGTAGTTTTCTTTTGAACACAGTGATATCTGAGCTAGGTGTGCTGGCACAGGCCTGTATTCCAAGCAACTCAGGAAGCTGAGGTGGAGGAATCACAAGTTCAAGGCCAGCCTGGGCAATCTAGTGAGACCCCATCTCAAAATAAAATGAAAAGGGGTAGGCAGAATGCTCCTGGGTTCAGTCCTCAGTACTACCAAGAGAAAAAGAAAAGAATAGTTCTATCTTTCACGTAAAAGTTATTTGTGCTCACTGTAAAAAAAAATCAAAAAGCACAAAGAATAAAGTAAATACGGGAGGTCAGGAAAGAAAAAGAATTAGTTTGGAGACTTGAGTTCTGCATCTCAGGTCTGCTACTTGCTAACTCTGTCATTTTAATTTGTCATCTGAAAAGTGCGATAAACACTGCTGTCCATATGACTCTGATGAAGCTTAAACCAAACGAAAGCTGTGTGGCTCATTCTGATGCTTACATAAATAATATCACCTTGCTGCTTTAGCACTGCTGAGCACAGGCTGGCTGGGCAGTGTCATGGCAGAAGCCTCTAGGGGCTGCCCCAACTGTCTGATTAGAAAAATATCTCCTTCAAGGTTGCACGGCAGTGCGTACACAGCACACAAACTTGTCACTGCTCAAGGTCTGTTTCATAAACACTTCTCTCTCAGGCCACTCAAAACCACATCCAATAAACAACACAAATTCTGAGAATGTGAACAGGAACCATGACTTGGGTAAGACCCTGGGGTTATGACTCGTAGTAAGGTGATTGTGCCCAGGGCTGAGGGACAGGGAGTGGCAGTGGGGGCACAGGGAATACCCAACCCAAAGCACGTACAATACATAATAAAAACTGTCTGGAAAAAAATGATGCTGAAGTAAGGGACTGGCTGCCGGGATGTAGCAGGGGGGCCACTGCAGACAGTTAAAGGAACATTCAGTTCTGAGAGATGAGGAGGACGTGAAAGAGGAAGGAGGCCTTATTACTGAGAAAAGGACAAGGCCAGGGTAGGGCAGAGCACAGCCGAAGGGAATTGGGGCGTTGCTCGGAGCCTCAGAGGAAGGGCCAGGGGAAGAACCGAGACACTGCAGTGAAGCCTATCTCCGGATCCTGGCTCTGCTGTGGGCATACCACCTCTTTCCTATGGATTTGTGCTTTCTTCTATGAAACAGTGATAGCAATTCTTGGCTCACAGAGAAACCATGGGAAAAACTGCACATGAGCGTATCTGGCACCATGCCTGGTGTGCAGGAGGCAATCAATACATTTTCAGTCAGTTACTCTCTCAAGATTAAAAATATTCATGAACTGGAGATGAACCCTGAGTCCTGGCTGTGTAATCAGCATCACTGACAGATAAGCGAATAAGCATATAAGCATCCCTTCAATAAGTAAGGGAAATACCTTTTCTGACTGGACTTGGCCCAAAGCCAAAGTCAGAGAAGGCCCCAGATTAAAGGGTGTAGAATGTGAACACTTCAAATTACTAAAACCTTGATAGCCCCAGAGCCTGGGTCCAGCTCTCAAGAAGACCCCTACATATTGTGAAAATCAGCATTATTGGAATGGTTATTAATGTTATAGCACCAAAACAACCATTTTTGGACACAGTATTCATTTCTATGGTCACTTGTACGCCCATCATTTATTAAATACTTATTTGTGTATCAGCGCAGAAAAAAAGAACAAAATCAAACCAAACCACATTCTTCATTTGAGGTCTTAAAAACAGTGAAGAAACAACCCAAACTCTAGGACTTAGTTCTTAAACCACAACATGGAAATATGTGATATATCTTGAGGGATTTCAAACTAAGGGGAAAAAAAAATCTCTTCAGGTTAGGACCCAGAGGAAAGTGAGTCTGTGGAGGACATGAGTTCCTAGCTGGGGCTTGAAGGATTGCAGCAGAAGAGGGAAAGAGGCACATGTGGGATTGTGAGACCAGCATTTAGGGGTTGACTAACCTAACCAGAATGGGGGCACTGAGGCAGAAAGCATCGAACATGTGGGTAAGCAGAACTGAGGAGTGAGAAGACACAGTCTGAATGCCAGGGTGAAAGCTTGGCCTCAATCCAACCAATGACCAACTCAGAACTGATTCAAGGCTTTGAGTAAGGAGATAGGAGACCAAAAGATTTGGCCTGAGAAGTCTCTGAATAAGGTCTGAAACAGATACAATTAAATCAACAAAGTAGATACATATGCCAAAATCTGGTAGTAACCAGTGAGCCCTCCTTTGCAGATAAACCCAAGCATCCAAATGCTCCTCCTGCAGGGTTTCAGCTCACCTGCCGGTCCATCTCATGAAGTCGATATTCAATGGCCCTCTCTACATACTCCTTCCTATTGGAAAATGTGAGTGGGATACTATTTCCACCAGGGATTATGGGAACCATTTTGCCATCAGCACTCTGGCCAACAAAGGAATCAAGAGGAATCATCTAAGAACAGAAAAATAAAAAGAATTTTATTACCTGGCAGAGATGACAGAGAGAAGTATGCCTCAGATACATATAACACAACAGTAACAAAGTCAAGATTTTTAAGGATAAAACAAAGCAAATGAAATAAGTTTCACTGATCAAACTATTTGATCAGCAAGAATGTGCTGACTCATCTGACTTTAAAAATAAAGTCAGATCTTTCTGTCCGCAACCAGGTCAGCTGAACCCTGATTCACCAGGCCTCTCCACCTTGGTTCCCTTGGTTCTCCACTCCAACAGGCAAAAAATGCATTAAAGTGGAAGAATCAGAAGCCAGGGGCTCAAGCCAACTCCACTCATTAGTAGTAGTGAGACTGCTGGGGTTGAGCTAAGAGCAGCCACGGGGTCAGCCTGACTTCCAGAGAAGTACAACCTGGTTCCACACAGATCTTGTCTGTGTATACAGGAAGTCAACACTAGCAGAAACACGACAGGCCAGGATTTACCTCATGGAAACTCTCCTCAGTAATGCCACTGTCTTCAATGTGAAGAATGCTGTTGAGGGTTTGCACATAGAGTAGATCCACCTCTTCCAGGTCCTCCAGTGTGAGCGGAACACAGCACAGCTGCTTCCACACCAGAGGGGCCAAGTGGAGGTCCAGAGGCTTCTTTGTACGAATAGCAACTCCCATTAAAATTCCCAAAAACTTAAATTGCATTAAGTGTTCATCAAGGCAGGCAGAGGGGTTAAATAGGAACCTGAAGAACAGAAGGGAAATTTCAAAATTTCAACCAAAAGCTACAACATTAGATTAGACCTGTGCTGTTGAATATGACAGTCATTAACTACACGTGACTATTTATATTCATTAAAACTCATGAAAATAAAAGGGAGATCAGCAGAGGAAGGGGACCAGGAGGAGAGAGGTGGAAAACGAAAGGGCAGGTGCTGATGAGTGAAACTGACCAAATTATATTGCTATATTATGTGCATGCACAAATATGTAACAATGAATTCTACTATTATGTACAATTATAATGCACCGATAAAAAGAAAGAAACAATAAATTAACAAATAAAATTTTAAATACAGTTCTTTAGCTAGCCTGACCACACTCTGAGTGCTCAATAGCTACACACGGCCTGTGGCTACTGTTTTTGACAGCATGGGAACCATATTCTGAGTTATTTTTAGAGTAACTATAAAAGGGCAAGTAAATGGCCTAGCAGTCCTTAGGCTACTGCTTCAGAACGCCCTATTTCCTATAATCATTTCATTTATTATTTACAAGTCCATGAAACAGGAAGCAAAATTCAAAATTTTGCAACCATTAGGATAAATTGCAATTCCAAACACTAAGCTGTGTGACTTGATAGTATAATAAAACTTTTTCATGAATTAAGGGAGTCCACGTAAGCCTTCAGAAACATACAATATGTCAGGTTTCATAATCAAATCTAAGTTACTTTTCTCTGTATTACCACTGAGTCAGTCCCATAATAAATGCCAAGTGATGGTGGAATGCCTGTCTCTTCATCTGTAACGAGGGGGTAATGATAGTATCTACTTCTTAGGGTTATAATGAAGAGTCAATGGGACAATACCTGTGAAGCACTTAGAACAGTGCGTGGTACACAGGAAGCTCTTGATAAATGTGAACCATTATTATTACTGTTGTTATTGTTATTTTAGACATTCAATGAACACTTGCTGACTGTCTTACCTATCCCTATTGTAACCCACTTCTGCGGTGGCATTAGGAGAGGGTATAAGAAGGTCAACTATACCAGTTTCAAGTTCCTGTAGAAGAAAGAAAAATATTTTGTTGAGAGAACAATCAAATGCATCAAGAAAAAAACCAATTATATTAAAGGTCATACTAAAAAAAATAATATTTTGAAGAATTTATAAAGTACAGTCAGCTATCTCTGTACTTTAATTTTGTGGTTTTGATTTTAAATGAAATTAGGAAATCTTCCTTGTGGAAAATCTCTACAGTATCAAGCACCACGATGAGAAAGTCCGTCCAGTAAGGATTTGGTGTATCTGTAAGCACGGTGTGCTGAAATTTCAAACAGACTCAAAAAAAATGATAGCCACATTCTGTTCAGGTCATAGTGTTTATCAGAAAAATCCCAATATCAGGCAAAGCTGGAAGAGAAGGTTGATCTGGAAGCAACAGTGCCAGTGTGGCTCCTGAGATCAGAACTAGACTCAATACTTCCTTCTCTAACTCCCCTGGAGTCTGGCAATTCAGCCTTGTTCTAAAAGCACCAGACTAAATCACAAAGCACATGGGGTGGTCCCAGATTTATGTGTCACACAAAAGTACTTATGAGTCATTGTTGTTTCCTCTGCCAATATTAGAGTGCAACAGATGGAGAGTCACTGGAGATGGTGAAGCACTGACATTTATGCAGTATGGTATCTTCAGGAAGCACTTCCCAAACCCTTGTCGTAATTCATCTCTCCAGCACCAACAGCACAACTTTATATGAGGCTCACAAATGCATCCTTGCTACTTTTACATCTACATGCCTCACAGAGTGATCACCGGGAATAGTAACAAGAGCCACCGACAGAGTGGACAACCCAGCAGGACACTGCACAGACATACCTGGCACATCTCTGTGATGGTGTCATCAAACACTCCTCCAGCATCATCAGCCCCTTCTCCAACCAGCTTAACCTTCCATGCTCGGGAGGGCAGACGGAGGTCTGAAGCATTCAGCTTAACCACTTGTCTTGCTATCTGAACAAAGATGGGCTTACACTTCCGTCCTCTTTTAAAAAAAAAAAAAAAGTAGAAGGGAATGAAATACAAGTCACCAACTTCCCCAGATCATCACAAAGATCCCTGATGGTGTCTTCCCATCAGTGTATGAACAGGGCTTGACAACAGCCAAATGCTGTGTTGTGTCCACTGTGACCCCTCAGGTACTAACATACTATTACTACCCTTTATAAGTGAGGAGGCTAAGCCTCACAGAGATGAGTTAGTAGTATCATTCATCTAAAAAATGATTAGCTCGTCAGTGAATTATACACACATATGCCAACCTGGTTGATATTCTCTTTACAGTAATTTGAGGTCCATAGTTTTTGCCTTGAACCATGGTTTTTCCTATGGAGCGCACCATTGGAAGAGTGTAGACTCTTGGAGCTAACAGAGGCCGCAGCTGTCCTTGTACAATGCCCCAAGTTCCAGCATTATAATGAGATGTACTGTTCTGTAATAGAAAGTAAGGTAATAAGAAATGGTATAGTGGTGTTTTTTTTTCTTCTTGTTCCAGGAATTGAACCCAGCGACACTTAACCACTGAGCCACATCCTCAGCCCCTTTTCATTTTGAGACAGGGTCTTGCTAAGTTACTCAATGCCTTGTTAAGTTGCTAAGGCTGGCTTTGAACTTGCAATCCTCCTGCGATTACAAGCATGCATGACTGTGCCTGGTCAAAAGTGGCATGTCTTAAAATAAGTAACTTCTCACTTGTAGAACATAAATTCTTTTTAAAAATATAGTTTAAAAGCATAAGCCTGGGTATCAGTAACAATTATTCAAAACTTTTTTCTGATAAAATATACAATTACCATTTTTGAATAATTTAGAAAATACAGAAAGGCACACACATATACATGCATGAAATCACACACAACCCTACCAAAAAGCCCCACTGACACTATTTCTTTCCAGTTTTCTTCCATGTGTGCTTACATATACTTTTTACATTGTTGAGATCATAGTTTATATAATTTCAGTTGTTCTTCAAATTAACTTTGTATCATAATCATTTCTTTACATTTTTATAGGCTATTTAGTGCTGCACAGTGGTATTCTCTGGTTGGCTGATTACCTACTTTTAACAGTGATTTGTCAGACCAACACTGGCTACCCAAAGATTTTTGACTAGAGTTTTACAAACCGATACACATTTTGGCAGACATGACTCTATATTAAATAAACAAAGGTGTCTTTCTGAATTGCTGGGCTATTCCATACAAACAGACAAATCAGCCAATTTTTCTTTACATCCCCCACTTTCCCTCCATGAGACCCAGAATGCTCATTCGTAAGGAGAGAAAGAAGATTGCTAAATTTCTCAGACTGATTTATATAACAGCCTTAACCTTGGCCCAACAGATTTGTGTGCTTAAGCTTTCCACTTTCCTTTGCAGAAAATACACGACATGCTTAGCTACTCCTTCCTCAAGTTGTGGATAAACCAAAACAGAAGGAAGACCACTTGTGTCCAGCAGCAGCACAATCACCAATATCTGGGCTGTCCCTAAACCAGTCACAAACTGGGACTAGAATTGTTGTCTTTTCTGCTTCTTTTGGATCAAAGAGGAAAGGAAGTATAAGCCATAACAGAATTTTCCAGAGGCTAATAGAAGGGTTTTTGGGACCTGGCAAGCATATCAAGGGTTTTGCTTTCCAATCTGGCATGTTACCTGGTTGTTGGGACTGAGATTCAGCAGCCTCCAGGATGAGTACATGAGGTCAGAGAAGTGGTAAAGCAGCCGGAGCCTGGCCCGCACGGTGTGAATGCTCACCTCTCTCAGCGCCCCGTACTGCGGGGGCACTGCATCAGGCAGGCCCAGCTGGAGAGGTACTGACACACCTGCCCGGAGAGCAAAAAGCACAGGTGAAGGAAAATGCTTTCCTTTTCAGTATTTTGAAAAATTTCAAACACAGATAGAACTTGAGATAATTATATAATGGACACCCATTTCCACTACTTAACTTCTATAGTGAACATTTTGCTATATATGCTGTTTCATGTATCTATTCCTCTATCCATGAACTCAACTGATTTTTTTTTTTTTTGATCTGCTTGTGTTGGTTTTTAAAACTTTTAAAAAAAAGTATCATATGGAAACCTGATCTTTTGAAATTTAGTTACCCATTGAACAATGGGACTTAGTTCTAAAGGAAAGAAGGGGGGGAGTAAAATTCTTCCTTTTGTATTCAATAACTATCCTCTTCATAATAATGAAGGGTGCAGATGAGGACCAGGTAGGCAGTACTGGAAAATGGAAACAGGCAGCTTAGCAGAGCCACCTCTCACACTTCCTAGGGATCTGAGGGAAAGGAGCCTTGACTTAACAGACAGCAGCAAGATTTACATGATAATGAAGGTTTTTAACTGCAAGGAGGAGATTACAAGGACTGAATCCCATAGCTACCTCCTTATGAATGCACATAAAGGACTGAAAATAAGATACTTAACTTACTTGTGTTTTCTGTATAGAAAGAACTGCACAGCTGATTCCCAGAGGTCTTATTACTCCGCCCAATAAAGGCTAACATTCATTGAGCACTTTCTATGTGCCTGGTCCTATACCCACAGCTTTACATGCTGGTACTCCTGTAGCTCTCTGTAACAGGTACTATTATCACTCTGCTTAACACACAAGAAAATAGTCTCAAGGTCACTCAGATCATATGTGGAGGGGTCAGGATTCAGTCCTAGCAATGTGGTCTCAGAGCCTGAACTTAAATTTAACTGCCACACTATACTGTCTCTGTCCTGAAGTGGAAATAAGACCCTTCTGGAAGCTGAAGCCTACCAAAGACCTGAAACTTTCGGTGCAATGCAGTGCTGCTCACTCTGGATTCTGTTAACTAGAAACCATCTCCTGCTTGTTTGGAATCTACTTTGCAGTTAGTCCCACCTTGGTCTTTGGGTATTTAAGAGAAAACAATCTCTATGGAAAGTCTTCCCCAAGGACCTGTGGCTAAGGACAGATTTTAGCAAAAGGGTAAGAAATTCTAAGCTCTTAGCACAAAGTTGCTTTTGAAATTCTAATGCCACAGATACCAGAGGACAGTAGAAAAAGAGGGCTTGGGGACTGGATAAGAAATAACCCAAATATGAAGAACTGCATAAGAAAATTTCCCAATTAAGGTAATGGCTCATTTGTGGGTAATGGAGGATTGGATCTAATCAGAGTGCCCACAGTGGTTGTCAAGAACACACACATATTTTTAAGACTTTTTGTAGAGTTTAAGAATTTCATAATACATTAAAAGAAATAACAAAACAAAAACCTACAAACAACCCACCAGTCCTACCACACACTGCAGTAAAATGGCAGTAACTGGATTTGCAGGGCCAGGGCCCAGGCATCATATTTCAAATGGTTAATTGGGGTGAGGAAATGGACAAATGGCCTCAGGGCTTTTAATCGCTATTCCTAACAGTGAGCCTTAGGAAGCTCTTTGTCACTTTTTTATATGTAAAAAAAAATTCTTAGTTGCTGCTCTAAAATCATAAATTTTTGCTTGCCTAAGTGACAGTTTTCTTTTTCTGGTGCTAGAGAGAGGGATAACTTCACACTGAAGTCAACAGGAGAAAGCCTTCTGTGAAGTATTCATGGTACTGAAAGCACAAAGAATGCGCTGGTTGTATGAGGGGAAGGCTGCTTGATGGCTGCAGACAGATGCTAGATACAGCTGCAGCTGGCAAGCAAACAGTACAGCAAGGTACCCCTGAAAGAGCAGCTGCAGGAGCATGTGTTCTGTCCCTCACCTGGTGCTCTTGGTGGAACAGGTGGTGCTGTCCATGCAGCACTGTGGCAACGGCCAGCTGAGATCTGCCGAATATTTTTCCCTTGCAGAACTGTCACCAGGGTTGGTTCTCGAACGTGGTTTGTGTGGCCTAGGCCAAGCTGAGAATAAATGATAAATATGCAGAGATTCAATCAGGAAGAGAAGAAATCAAAATGATAAAATTTGCTAATATCTGTACCAAGTACCAACATTAATAACAAAATAAATTCTGATTTTTCTCTATCATAATATTCTCACAGGTCAGATTATATCCTAAAAATTAAGCTGCAACAAGGCCATTCCAAACCTTGCAGATTAGTTGTGAAGACTGAACACATCCATGGATTCCTTTTCTGGAAAGGGAATGAATTCTTTGGAAGTTAAAACATACCAGAATGATCTGTATAGCCTTCCTTAAAACACACTGATACCAGTGTAACAATAAACATATATAAAAAATACATGGATCTCCAGATATATGTTCTTAGGATCTGACTGGGGCACCAGTAATGCAGTGGCTAAGTCACTCAACATCAGTAGGGAGGATCATGTGGAGGTCTGGTCCAGGAATTACCAAAGTTATCTTCAACATTAACTCTCCTCTCATTAAGACACCTGCAATCAGTGCCGAGAAGCTTCCTCACCTACTAATGTTAAAGATGAGAAGACCAAGGCTGGAGCAGTGGCTCGGTGGTTCCGGCGCTTGCCTGGCATGCGCGAGGACACAAATTCAAACCCCAGCACCACGTATACAATGAAGTGTCAGAGCAATGAAAGCCACATGAAAAACTGAATAAAAGTGATTCTCTCTCTCTCTCTCACTGTCCTTCTCTTGAAAAAAGAAAAAAAAAGCAAAGAAAAAAAACGATGAGGAGACCACAGGAGTCAAATGGAGGCTACCATGAATAATACTAGACCTTAAACTTTAGGTTTGGCTTTAAGGGCAACAAGATCCAGAGAGGATTAATGGAGGGCGGATAGGTGGCTCCACATGTGGGGCTGAAAGCCACTGTTGTAGCAGGCATCTCAGACATCTGCCACCTACGTTTCTTTCTGCTCCATATATAGAAGGGGAGGAACACATCAACTTTGAGTCTTTTCTCAATCTCTTAGAGGCTCAGTTTACTCCTGTGAATAATGAGGATGACAAGACTTCCTACACAAACACATACTTTATACAGTCACATTACAAAATATAAAAGTATTCAGCATACTACAGGGATGCAGTCACATCACTGTTCATAACAGCTCAATTCACAATAGCTAAACTATGGAACCAACCAAGGTGCCCTTCAACTGATGAACAGATAAAGAAAATGTGGCATGTACATACAATAGTGTATTACTCAGCCATAAAGAATGACATTATGTCATTTGCTGGCAAATGGATGGAACTGGAGGATATCATGCTAAGTGAATAATCCAGTCTCAAAAAACCAAAGGTTAAATGCTCTCTCTGGTATGTGAAAGGTAACCAAAAATAAGGAAAAGAGCAGAGAAATAGATGAAGGGGAAGGAAATGAAGGAAGGAGGAATGAGATAGGGAAAGTACATGGAATGCATCAGACTTAACTTTCTCATGCTCATTTATAAACATATTAGTGAATTTCATCAACATGTATACCAACAAATCACTAAATTTAAAAACCAACGATTAGTAAATAACAATGATCAGTAGAGTAGAGGGAAGAAAGCAGCAGGGAGGGGAAACACTGGGGACTGAATCAGCATAAGTTATACTGCATACTTTCATAAAAATGTCAGTGTTTATCCTTTTGTCAAGTATATCTAAAAAGAACAGGAGAATAGAGGAAGGGAATGGAAGGGGAAATACTGAGAACTGAGTTAAAACAAAGTACAATCTAAGCTTTTATAATTATGTCAATGTACAATCTATTGTCATGTATATTTTTTAAAAAATGGGGTGGAAGAGAGGGGATGAATTAGAACAAGTTAAACTCCACACTTTTTATAATTATGTCATTGCATAGTCTTATGTCATGTATACCTAAAAAAGAACCAACAAAAAAAAGAAAGCATTACTGCTTCATTCTTTTCTTTTTCCAGATCAACTGATGTTCCCAGGACCTAACTCATATATTAATGTAGCAATGGTGGTGATGAGAATGGTAGCAAATATTTATATACTATGTACTACGTGCCAGGCACTTTTCAGTGTGTATAGACAGACAGACAGACACACACGTACAGAGTTAATCCCCTTAATCACTCTACTATACTGCCAGATACTTGTTGCTGTTTTCTGCAGTACTGGGGATGGAAGCCAGGAGTCCTCTACCAATGAGCTACATCCCTATCCCTTTTGGATTTTTGAGACACAGTTTCTTTAAGCTGCCTAAGCTGGCCTTGAATCTGTGATCCTCCCATGTTAGCCTCCTGAGTTGCTCTGTGTGTGTGTGTGTGTGTGTGCGCGCGCGCACGCGTCTGTCTGTCTGTCTACACTGCAAATTGAACGCAGGGGTACTTTACCACTGATCTTCATTCCCAGCCCTTTTTTAAATTTTGAGACTGGGTCTTGCCTAGATGCTGAGACTGACCACAATACCATGCCTATTGTTGCTTTTAAAGTGATTCCCTGATGTACAACTAGACTCACAAAATAATCAGTCTGATGGCAAAAAGATGTGCCTGAGTTGTAGATACTATGAATTTCCTACCTTATCCCTTTTCCAAATGAAGAATACTGTCAGATTTCTAGAATAGAAACAGCAGCAAGCAAGATATTTACCTGCCCTTCTGAATTGCTCCCCCAGGCATATACATCTCCAGATGATGCCAAAGCAAGTGTATGTTCAGCTCCAACTGCCACATCTTCAATGACAACTCCAGCCAGGACAGGGATTTGCTGTGGCCGATTATGATTGCGGGCACGCCCCTCAGGTAAGCCAATCAAGCGATCTGAAGAAAACAAACAACAACAAAGAAACAAACAAACAAAAAAATGAGGAAGTGTTATGGACTGCACGGCACTCCACAGTCCTGTTCTGTTTTCTAGTCAGTCATTTAACTCTTTGCGATGGAACAGCAATGACTTATATCTCAAGGGGGCAAAAGCTGCCATTCTGATAAGATATACCAGATTCTAAGTAAATAAATAGTTTGAAGCTATTTCTTTACAAAATGTCACAGTCTCTTTATTAAAAAAATCAAATCTAAATCAGTAGCTTATTTCAAACCAAGAGGTTAACATTAAATGAACTGGCACATAGTTCAAAAAGGCCTTCAAGTTTCTTGCCTTCTTAGAAAAAAGATGTCATTTCAACCTGTCTTATTCTCAAATTTCTATCTAACCTCTCTCTTTACCTTGCCTAATTTCTAGAGTGACCAGTCTCTGCTGTTCAATGTCCTCTAGGCTCACTTGGCATGGCCACCTTCAGCAGCCTTGACCTCTACCCTCAGTGGTGTCCTAACTGCCTATTGCAGTGGCTGCTTCTCAGGCCCCATGCTATGGGAACTCCACATAACCTTCTGACAACAGCCTGAGCTCCTACTGCCACTCAGAGACTCCAGACTACCTTGGCTTACTAGCTACCTCTCTTATCACGCCTTTCAAAGCCACCTTTGCTGAGTCTTTACCTGTGCTCGCCTGCCCTTTACTCATATTCCCCAGACTTCTACTCTTTTTCTTTTCTCTCTTTTTTAATTCTACTCTTTCTCCTTGGATTTCTTAGATCTTACTAATAAGGCTGTAACAACTTCCATCGTGTAATTAATGTTCCTAACCTACATCTCTATAACTATTCTCTCTGCAGTTCCGGATTTAAATTCTCAATTGCTTGCTAGACATTTCCATGCATGTATCTAGGACAGAAGGTCCCATTCAACATGACTAAAACTAAGTTTCTAATCTCTCTCTTCCACAAACCAGCTTATTTCTCTATCAGGGGAATCAGTGTTCTCTCAACACTGGAAACTTCAGTGGTGGTGTACTTCTTCCTTTTTCTACCAACTGTCTCACACACCCCTCTGTCACCGTAACTTGGGAACAGGTTCCAATTAAGAAAGTGAATTAATTGCCAAGGAATCCCATTTGGAATGATCAGGTTATGAACCTATTCAGGATCTGAAGCCTGAATGCCTGTGAATTCCTTCACTGCCTAAGGTCTACAGCTCCAATCCCTGGAAGGGATGAGGAGTGAGGCAGGCACTGGTGGTCGAGGCACTATTTGTGTCAGCATGGCAGAGGTGGGAGAAAGAAGGAGGGCAGAGACCTGAGAAGGGACACTGCTAGTAAAGAGTGAAGGCTCTAGCATGAGGAGCTTTAGTGCAAGGGTACTTTGTCCTTTAAAAAAGTTAAACAGGAGCAGAAAGTAGCAAGTGAATGAGGGTCACAGTGGCTACAACACACAGAACCAAATTTATTCAATTCAGATCACTTTCTATACGAACAGAAAGTAAATGTTTCTAATAATAAATGTTTACACAAAATAAGCAATATAAGCAGAGAAACACCTTACCTTGACCAAAGGTATACACATGACCATCCTTGGTCAAAGCAACAGAAAACTGAGTTCCACAAGCAACCTTTTTTATTCCAATTCCACAAAGCACATCAACTTTCTGCAGAATAAAAGTGTAAGACACATACTTTAAGAAGGGGAAAAACACTCTTGAATTTGCCTACTGGCATTATACAAAGTCAAAGACTATCTTCCAATAAAATTATCATTATCACTGCCCTGTTGCACTCAAATCCACACTCCTAAATGTTTTTTTCTCCTACTGCTCTGTGAACTAATTGAATTTTGTGGAAGGAGTGTATAGGGGCTAAAATCTCCAGGAGCCCGTGTGAAGTGGAAGCATTCCTCTGAGCAACAGTAACCAAAGGGAATGCCAGGAGTTTTTAAAAATCACACAAGACCATGGAAGGCCACGGGCTGTTCCCTATTAGTCTGACTTTTAGCTGTCAGAGATGACAACTGCTGCTTTCCATGTTCCCAAGTGAGGACTTCCCTGCATCTCTGCATCCTTAGTTGAATATTCACTAGTCCGGCTATAATGATGTCACAGATTACAGATGATGTTGAAGATAAACTATTTTTACATCACAAATGTGTCAAAAAACCCCATATAAGATAACTGCATGGGAAGTCTTCTCCAGAGCCAAGAAACCATCTAAAATGTGAATAATAGCTTCTGAAGTATTTCTTTATGCACTCAAATTTCTTTATATTGTTTTTTTTTTTTAAAAAGAAATGCACAGTTGTATAGTTCAGTGGTAGTAACAAGCTGAAATAGCAGCTGCAAGCAGAGGGCTATTTTGTCCCTCCAAAAGAGACCCTGGGGGGACTTCTTTTCTCATGGGGCCTAGTCTTATAGTGTTCAGCCTGTCTACAGAGACAACAGCTTATTCATGCATAATTTTTACATCCAGCTTAGCTATTAATGGCTTATTTAAAATCAAGATCTAGAATGCTGGACATTCAAGAGTAATTAACAGAAGCTTCTAAACTTCGTTGTGGAATACCAAAAATGTTAAAGGTAAATTATTTCCAACTAAAAAGAGATAGTGACATAGATGAAAACTAGCTTTCATTACCTGAAAACCTATTTTAAAGGCACTCACTGACCTGAGGTGAAGATTTTGCAGTGGAATTTCCTAAGCCTAGTTTTCCATAGTCTCCATCTCCAAAAGCCCACACCATGGAGCCATCTGCTGACACTGCCAAAGTGTGGTTTAGCCCACAGGCCACCTGGAGAAATAAGAGGTATTCAACAAGGCAAATCATAAGATCTAAAACACTAGGACCCTATTTCTGGGACCCTTTTTTCCTACTTCCTCGGAAAATTTGGCTACATTTCCAAAGATTTTTATTTGCCTCAGTACCTAATACAAATGTTAACCAAAATGGGTCATTCCTAATGTACACAAACACATAACTTTCTTCCTCAAAGTGAAACCCTTCAAATAAGTATGACTAAGAATCAAAAAGTACATAAGATAGGGAAAAAAACATATAAATAAAAAAAATTCATTTAGACCAGAAAGCGTCTAAGGAATGATACAAGAAAAAGACAAACATCTTATTCTGTTGTTAGGCAACACTCTGAACATGCACAGCAGGGCCAACTATGCTTGAGAGCAGCAGCTACCACTGATGCTGCAATTCAGCCATCAAACTCAGGGCTACCACACAGGAGCTGCAAAAATCTGTATTGTTTGAAGTTTTATGGCAAGCTGCATTAGCACTCCAAGGAGGGGATTTTTAAAATACTCACATCCTGAAATAAGGACATCATTTGTTTGCCCTAAAATATGAATTTTCACATTGGGAAAGTTATGAAAAATTATCAATTAGACCAACCAATATGTGCAGAGGTGAAGTACAACTAGTGATTCTGGTCTTCCTGAAAGGGGAAATCTCTAATTGTATACAGAAAAGATAAGAAATTACTCTCAGATAAAACACTGTATTGACTTATTCCATACTTGTCCAATCTGATATCCCTCCAGTGCAGTCACTCTCTCGGGAAGTTTTTTGTTAGAGGTGTTTCCAAGACCCAGACGACCATAGTCACCATTGCCAAAGGTAAACAGTTTGCCATCTGAAGTTACCACTGCTGAGTGCTTGAAGCCACAGGACATCTAGGACAGAATCAAGGAGGAAAAAAAGTTTTTAAGAAAAGGATATACCAAAAAAGAAAGAAATCAGACACTTCGGTTATTAATGTAGTAATAAACTTTAGTGACAAGTCAGGATCTTCAAGACCAAGTATATTCTATCTGCCCAAGTGATTCTCCTGCTTCCCTAATCTGATCTACCTCACCAGCCTCAGGAAAATCAAGTTAAACTACAAACATTTAAGTAACTCATGCTCCTTTTCAGCTGTGATCAACTGACCTACACTAACTGAGATGCATGGGGAAATTCTTTGTAAATTCTAGGGTGCTATGCAATTTCACAAAATTATTTTTGACCACTAACTGATTTTTCA
This sequence comes from Aplodontia rufa, assembly GCA_004027875.1. Classification (NCBI taxonomy): domain Eukaryota; kingdom Metazoa; phylum Chordata; class Mammalia; order Rodentia; family Aplodontiidae; genus Aplodontia; species Aplodontia rufa. The sequence continues at coordinate 40,663 of PVKS010003370.1, read as the reverse complement.
GAAAATATATATGGAATCAGCTTGTATAACAAAAGTACTAGGACTTATGTAAGCTCCTAGGGTTTATTCCAAGGCCCTATAGCACCCTATCCTGGACTAACCAGCTGGCTTATGAAAAAGAATTTCATTCTTATACCAAAGCCCATTCAAACTTCTGACAAGCTCAAAAATGAATCTCCATAATAAAAAGTGGGATCTTGTATAATGTTTCTATAATATATTTTTACTATTATTTCCTGTTACCTAAATTTAAGAATGCTATCAACAACTAGTATATTTACATTAAAAGGTAAACTTATCCATGTCCTGCCTGACCTGTACCACTTCTTCTCCTTGTAAGGCCTCAATCTGTCTAGGCCGCCGTTGCCTGTCGCTGTTTCCATGGCCAAGTTTACCATAGTCACCGTCTCCCCAGCTAAAGACTTCACCACTTTCCGTCAGGGCCATGGAGTGCCCATCAGAACCACAGGAAGTCACTAGCTGGGTCACCACAAAGCCTGAAATAGAGCAGAAAACCAACAGATGTCACTGGATATTAAAATTTCTCTTTATCTGTAGCCACTACAGACTGCCCTCAAAATTGAAAAACACCAAAAGAGTACGACAAAAATAAAAGTCAACTTCTTTTAAATCAAATTTGCAGCCAAAACATGGAAAAATTGGAAGAAGTCACATAAAATAATGATGATGTCAAGGAAGATGATGATGACTACAGTGGTTATAGTCACTGCGTCTATGTTCTGGCCACTCCTATAAATGTTTTACATGGATTTTCTCATATCTTGTTTTCACATAGTATCTAGCAAGCAGATACTAACATCATTATTTTTACAATTGTGGAAATTAGGGGCTGAAGCAATAGCTCAGCGATTCTAACACTTGCCTGGCATGTACAAGGACCTGGATTCGAACCCAAGCACCATGTACACAACTAAGTGTGGGAGCAACAAAGACCAGATGAAAAATTAAATAAAGCTGATTCTTTCTCTCTCTCTTTCCTTCTCTCTTAAAAAAAAATTGTGGGGTTTGAGCAGTGGCTCAGCAGTTACAGCGCTTGCCAGGCATGCGCAGAGTCATGAGTTCAAACCCCAGCACCACGACGTACACAACAAGTGTTGGAGCAACGAAAATCACATGGGAAACTAAATAAAATTGATTCTCTCTTTCTCTCTCTTACTGTCCCCTCTCTAAAACAAAACAAAACAAAACAAAACAAAAACAAAACAAAACAAAACAAAAACAAAAAACCAAAAAACTAAAAAAAGATTGCTTCTTTCTTAAAAAAAAAAAAATTGTGGAAATTGTTACAAAGAGATCTATTAAGTTTGAGCGAGGTCCCAAAGCCAAGGACCAGAAGGAATAGACAGAACTCCAGCCAATGTTCCCATCACCACTCCTGCACTCTTCTCACCAGGATCTCCAGGAAAAACATTTAGAGATCTGTTCCGAACTGTTACCAGGATGCTTTTACTTTAGAAAAAAAAAAAAAGAAAGAAAGAAAGAAAGAAAACCCTGTGCTTTCTTTATAGGCTTCAGACTCAATGAGAATGCACTTCAAGAACAAGCCAGGAGCTTCCTCAATGGTTTTTCCACAGGTTTCCTTTCACCAAGTCTCACAATTCTGCCAGAGATGCCTATTTGCATATTTCCATATAAACTGATTTTTAATTTTAATGAAACAAGCATGATTGCTACTTCTATTAATAGTGGCCAAATTATATTTTTATAATTTTAAAGAATTTGGTTACAATCATCAGTGGGTCTTAAAAACAGTTATTTAATATATCATGGAACTAGTATTGCTATTTTAAATAACTTGCAAAATAATATAGCTTAAAATATGTAAATTAAGACTGTACACATGCCTAAATGAGAATTCAAACATAAGTGGAAAATCTATGATTTTATTTAACAAAGGAGTGAGAAAAGTTCCAGTATAAGCAAACATTTCTACAGTTAGGTCATAATTTCTGAACATGTTAAAATTCAGGAGATTTTTACCTTGTAAGGCTGAAATAACTGTCAGCACATGAAGATCATCTGAATTTCCTTGTCCTAATCTGCCATAACTTCCTTCCCCACAAGCCAACACTGTACCATTGGCCTGGATGACAAATGTACAATTCTGACCACATATGACCTAGCATAAAAGCAAACAATTAAAAATATTACCTTTTTATTATTTAGCATTAACATGCAAACATTTGAATGATTCCATGTATAACCAAGGATACCTTCATCAGTTCTTTTCTAAGTTTAACTAAAGGGGATAGGTTATTAACTATGGTTTTCCTGTATCTCTTCATTACTATAAAACTGCTTACTTAACCAAGACACATAAGAGGCCTAAGACAGTTTCAAATCATATTATCTACAGGGATTTCAGCCAATTGTGCAGAATTAAAACAATAACATTAATACAACACAGATAAAAGAAGAAAGTAGGATGGGTGGTGGGGCACTATTAAAGACTGGGCTAGAAAGAGGGAGAAACCTGAGGGGACATATACAAGGAAGAGCAGTGAACTCTGGCATAGCTGGGGTAGGAAAGAACAAAAGAGAAAGCAATAATGTCAAGAAAGGTTTGCAAATATGGTACCATGATTATTCCAAGTGGGGAATGGTATCAAGAAAGTATGGCTAAAGATCCTAGGAAGTTCATAGCTCCCAAAAGAGAATCACTAATAAGGAATATTTAAATTTCTATAAATACTTCTTTGCAGGCATAAAGTGTCATGCATGCTGTTAATTCATTATACTTGAAAGCAAGAAAAATTTAGAAACTTTTAACAAAATGTCAAGTCTGATAAAAACCTTAGCAAGCTTTTATTGGGAGGCTACTCATCAAGACTTTATTTAATGATTTCTCACATTAAACTACAGAATGGACAAACTTTACCCCAAAATAAGTTACTGACAGCAAAGGAATTGGAATTGTCAATTCCCAAGTTTCTTCTCCATTTTTTACCCTGTTAATTACCTGTTGTGCCTGTGAGAATGAGGGAGCTGCGGCAGGTACCATTACATTTCTTCCTGCTTCTGCCAGCTGTCCATGCCTACCAGCACCCCACAGGTAGACATCACATTTACCTCCCAGGTGCCAGTCCTAGAAAACCACAATCACCTAAAACTTAGATTCATCCATTTGTTCAAACGAGCATGTACTGGGTATCAAGCATGTGCCAGCCTCCATGGGAGACACCAGGACACAAAACACACACATTTAGAATCAAAAGACTAAGAACATCAATCATCTTCATCTTTACTGACCTCAGGTCTAGAAGTTGCCCAAGACATAATTTGTTCATCCATGCCATTGATCCATTTACTGTTATCCTGAAAGACAGGGCAGGCATCTGTATCAATCCTGCTTAGCCACAATTTCTGACTCATCTTCTTTCCAAAAAAGAACATGGTATGACAAAATAAGAGCAGGCAGAATTTTTGTTTTGTCTTTCTTTCTTTCTTTTTAAATAGGGTCTTGCTATGCACCCAAAATGGCCTCAAACTCCTGGACCTAGCCTCTTGAATAGCTGGAACTACAAGCACATGTCACCACATCATTAGAAATATTTTATAATCATTTCAAACTTGATTTTATGCATTGTTATTATTTAATGCCTTTATTATAAACACTTTCACTATTACTGTAGCCTTGATGATTCAAAGCTAATCATTTGTTTACTGAGCACCCACAGGTACAAAGGCATGCATAGGAGCTATTGTCCCTGTGAACTCTTTGTTTAGCTGTGGGTAGGTTTCCTCATCATTTTATATTTCAGTTTCTATGTCTACAAAATGACAGATTGGGCCAAATGGCCCAAACTGACTACTGATTAAAATAGTCTATATTTAGATAATCTCTCTCAATTCATGTTTGTTTGTTTGGTATTGTATTTATATATTCAAATGTTTGTGTACATAAATCTTAACTCATTAAAGGGATTATTATATCAAGTTCAGTTTGTACAGTTAGACACTTTCAAACACAATAAAAAAGAAATGACATTGGCTGGAGCAGTAGCTCAGCAGTTATGACGCTTGCCTGGCATGGACAAGGACGCGAGTTCAAACCCCAGTACTACATACACAATGAAGTCTCGGAGCAACAAAAGCCACATGAAAAACTAAATAAAATTGATTGTCCCCTTTTCTCTCTCACTGTCCCTCTCTCTCTCTCTTAAAAAAAAAAAAAAGGAAATGACAATTTGAATGCTATTCCATATTCTTATTTGATACTGTTTAAAGGCATGACTGAAGTGCCAAATAAATTAGAATTAATATGTGGCATAAATATCATAAGTTGACCATGAAAAAATGCTACAATAAAAATGGAAAAAAGAAAATGGAAGAGGCTGGAGCGGTTGCTCAATGGTTACAGCATTTGCCTGGTATGCACAAGTACACGGGTTCGAACCCCAGCACCCATATACACAACTAAGTGTCAGAGCAACAAAAGCCATGTGAAAAACTCAATAAAAATTGATTCTCTCTGTCTCTCTCTCTCTCTCACTGTCCTCTCTTAAAAAAAAGAAAAGAAAATGGAAAACATAGAACTATGTCCCAGAGAGCCCGCAGGTTTACAAGAACTCCTGAGCTCTCATAGAATCAGCCTCTGCTATTATAGAGGCCTGAAATCAGATTGAAAATGACCATCTGAAAGAAAAATATTTTCAGTTTATCTAAGGATATGCTTCTAGCTATTTAAGCTAGCAAAAACTTATTAAGGATCATCTGTATGCCAAACACCTGTGATATAATTTCAACTATAAATAATAGCTGCTGATGTTACATTTACCATTAAGAATACAAGTTCATCCTCTGGAACAGGCTCTAGATCCGGAACAGTAAAAGATTCTGGAAATTGTGCTCCATTGGTCAGGGCTTCAGCAGCTTTAATGGTGGTTGAGAAACATTCTAACCAGGCCCACTCATTTGGATTCCAGGATGAGAGGTCAGGGAGACAGTTTTGGTGATGTGGCGGCACTGGAGGGCTACACAACAGCTGGTCCAGATGAAGTCCCACAGCAAGGGAAGCCAGACATTGCATATATGGGCTATGAACAAGCTGGTCACCACAAACCACATGGGGCTAAGAGAAAATGCAAGGATATCATGTTGAAGAGCTTGTGCTAAATATTCTAGATTAACTCACTGTGTTCTAAAAGCCTGTAATCATTTTTTATTATTTTAAGATTTTTGCTTTCAAAAGATTTTAAATGTACAGAATTACACAGTACAGAGAATTCCTATATACTCTTCACTCAAATTCCTCAGATGTTAACATCTTATATAACCATGGTACATTTAGCAAAACCAAAAAACTAATGTTGGTAATATAATACTAACCAAACCTTAGAACTTTATTTGGTTTTCCTGCTAATATCCCTTTTCTGCCCCAGGAGCCAATCTACAATATAACATTGCATTTAATATATTTTCAAGACTGAAAATAAAAGGATTGGGGGATAACAACTAAATCACGGAAACCTATTCTCTTCTACCATTACCAAGAGAACCCTGCTGGTCAAAAGAAAATCCCATCTTTTCCTATGGTACTCCCTACTCAGGGCAGAGCAACTCTGTGAGGTACTGAAGGGTTCAGAAAAGAAAATTGGGCAAATTCTTCAGTGAAATTAACTGGTATGGTAACAGCTGATTAAATTAATGTAGCTTAGCAAAAAACAAAATCCAAAGCTTCCTGCCTAGGGGCATGACTACTGAGGGCCAGAAGGCAGGCTACTTGAGGATCTGACTGGACAACAGATCCAAACTCCATAGTTTTTCATTTTAGTATTTAATGACCCTATTCAACTCAGTCTTAGCTGTTCTACTAAACTTTCCACAAAGATTTGCTTAGTACATGAAGATGTACACTCCAACATCTATATCCATTCCTACCCCCCAACTCTGATGCAAAATCACAAAAATAAATATGGGTCAGAAAAGGGAAGCTTTTAAGAAGCTTTAGAATTAATAATCATCTGATGAAGAATGATGTAAATCATACAAATCTGGGAGTTATGTTTTTATTTTACACCAGTAAAAATAAAAGTAAGAATAGTCTTCGGGGGCTGGAGCTACTGCTCAGTGGTGCTTGCCTGGCATGTAGGAGTACGCAAATTCAAACCCCAGCACCATGTACACAATGAAGTTTTAGAGCAACGAAAACCACATGAAAAACTAAATAAAAAATTGATTCTCTCTCTCTCTCACTGTCCCTCTCTCTTAAAAAAAAAAAAAAGAATAGTGTTTGGAATACTGAACTATTTTCAGGACAAATGACTTTATTTGACTCTGTCCAAATATACACTTATTTTCCTCAAACTTCATGTTCTTAAGGAATAAGTTCAAAGCTGTAATTCAAATTCTAAAATACCAAGCACCTGCAGAGTTCTAGTAGTGAATGCAATGGATTACCTTTTCATAGGCATACTGCTCCTGAAGCATCATGGGTAACCGCTCCAGAAATGCTCTCATGCAGGGAGCCATGTTTAATCCCAGAACACCCTGTTGTTTCAATGCTGTTCTACAGGTTGCTAAAACGTGATTGGAAGCAGCCCATTCTGCTGTACAATTCACAACCAAAACATCCTGATTGAAATAAATCATGGCAGATGATAAATTTGTTTTAAGTAAAAGACAAAAGATAATGCTATCAAAAAAAAAAAAAGATAATGCTATCACCATTCAATTTGAGAAATTCTTTCCAGTAACTGGATTAAACACTTACATTTAGACATTTACTTCCAAAAAGGTTGTACTGTTAAATGTCTATGGAACTTTAAAAATATCTTCAATTTTGTCTAAGTAAAAATGTTCTTTCCTTCTTTATTTATTTTTTGGTACTTGGAATTGACTCAGGGATACTTTAACCACTGATCTATATCCTTAGACCTCTTTTTTTTTTTAAATTGGGTCATTTTAGATATGCATAACAGTAGAATATTCAATGGCATAATTATAAAAGCATGGCCCAGACCTTCTTATTGTTTGAGAAAAGGTCTTGCTAAGTTGCTGAGGCTGGCCTTGAACTTGGGATCCTCCTGCCTCAGTTTCTAAGTCACTGGGATTACAGAGTACACTACTACATCAGGTCATAAAAATGAGTGAATAAGAATCATAAAATCTGTGAACTACCTTAGTGTAGCTGATTCTCTTTAAGGAAATAATGCCAATTATTTCCTATTTTAAAGGACTTGTAGGACAAGGTACATATTATATTTAAAAAATCTAATCAGGGACACTAGAAAACAGTTCTCTGTATTAAGGAACACATCTGCAAAAGCAGCAGAACTAGTCCACTCTGGCTCTATGGTTTACTCACACGTCCCACTACTGTCTAGGGTATTACAAAATATTCCTAGGATTGGTTAATTTTTATATTTTACTTCTAATATGACTATTCATGCAGGTTTATGGCTTACTTTAACATCATTTAATCACATAAAATGTAAATCAAAGCCGCACGTTGGCATCAATCTTTAAGAGTATAAGAAACAATTACTGTAGGAGATATCATATTATTGAATTTCTTCACTGCAGGGTGATTAGTATTTTTATTAGAGCCTTACATTTGAAAGCCAAGATATATTTTGCATACGTGAGTTAAATGTCTAAAGATGAAAGATGATTTTTTTCAGACAAAATCTTTTGAGATAGTTTAGTGCTATGTCAAAAATCACAGCAGCAAGCCAAAATCTATTTTATATCTTTCAACAGAAATGAAATCACTTGATTAACCATTTTCACCAAAGGCTAGGAAAGAGCAGAAAGAGTACTAGATAATAAATCAGAAGACCTGGATTCCAATTTTCCTTCTATCATAAAGTAGTTGTATTATCTTGAGCAAGTAACAATCTCTCTGGTTATCTTTGTCTTCTGTGAAGTAAGGTGCTTAGACAATGATTTCTAAAATTCCTTGTAGGCTTATATCCTATGATTTGATATAACTGCAATATTACCTTTGATCTATTTGAGCAAGCAGCTACCCCAACTTCTGGAATCCATACTGTGGTCTGAATAGCTCCAGAGCCTATCACAACAGTTTGTAATACAGAGCCATCCTAAAATGAGATATATTTGTCAATACTCATTACTTAACCTTAGGCATCAATGACATTTAAATTTATGCTTTATATATTTATAAAAACTCATTCTGAAATCTATAGTTCAGCTAAATTAAAAAAATGTCTAATTATTAACAGACTATCCAATTTTCTAGGATCTAGATGACTTTAAAAATACTTATCAGTAAGAAAAATTAAAGGGCAGAGGATTGTTATTATTTTTCTAAGGGCAGAGTAGCCTTAAAAGATTTTGTTCAGTATTCAAGGTATTCAAGGTACACAAAATATTCCTAGTATTGGTTAATTTTCACCACATGTATTTAAGTCAATGTAAAAATAGTCCTTAACATAAAAATCAAATATATGCTCTTACCCTTAAAGACCAAATGTTCATGAGACCTCCAAGTCCACCAGACACCAGGGCCAACCCATCAGAACTAAAGGCAACAGTCCGAACAGGAGTGATGTGTCCCCGCAGCTGGTAAACACACTTGGCTCCTGTTGACTTCTTATATCCATCCTGTAATTGATTATTTTTAACATATATTAAAATTAAAACAATTTATGGGTTTAAGACTTATTGTTCCTTCTTTAAAATTTTACATTTCTGTATAAAACTAGGGGTTGGGAGGCACCTTTGCTTACACAGTTTAGTTAGTTTGACTGAATGATAAAATATCAGTGTGGTTCTCCTTTGCTGAAGCTGAGACTCACACTTTTGGATCCATTTCTAAACTAGCTTTCTTCTCTTCAAATCAGCAGAAATGACTTCATTTCAAATTAAAATTATCCTCCAGAGAAGGGAAAATTCTGACTTCTAATTTTCAGCCAATGGTTTTATTTTAAAATTTTAGCTTCATGTAATTTTCATTTTTATGACTGGTACTCTGGACAGGATTGCTCTCTTGGTGTTCCTATATCACTGTTCCAAAGATTTAAACTAACAACTGGTCTGTCTGTAGCACTGACTTTATTCACCACCATCATAATGGTCACTAGCATTAAATATTTCACTTTAACAATTATGGTGTCTCTGACTCACAAAAATTAAATTCAGGAAGCACACAAAGTATGACAATTATTTATATATCTTCATGGAGTTTGCCCTTTAGAACACTGTGCTAAGTGTCTTAACTGAAGTAGAATTGCTTTGATGATATGTACTGTGCTTTCAGAGAGCATCTTCAGAAACATCAGAGCAGCCAGTTGCTTTGGCTCATGCCTGTAATCACAGCGGCTCGGGAGGCTGAAGTAGGAGGATTGTAAGTTCAAAGCCAGTTTCAGCAACTTTGTGAGGCCCTAAGCAACTTAGCAAGATCCTGTCTCAAATAAACAAACAAACAAACAACAAAACAGGCTGGGGATGTGGGTCAGTGGTTGAGCACCCCTGGGTTCAATCATTTGTACCAAAAACAAAGGAAAAAAAATACCAGAACATTACCTGGCAATTTGATTCCTGGTCCCACCATCCTTCTGAAGTAGTCACACTGGTCTGTGTGGAGTCTTGTGGAATACACCAAACACATACCAAGCCACTCTGACAACCACTTTAAAAAAAAATGATCACATAAGGAGATTATATAATAAGTCTAACACTGGAAAAGTGCTCTTAATTTCTCTGAGGTGATTATATGGTATTATACAAAAAAAACCCGACTACTGACTGAGAAGTCACATTTAGTGCACGTAACCGTCTACACTAATATAAAAATTAAGACACATGCACACACAAATTTATAACATACGTTGCCATTAGTAACTGCAACTTGGATCCTTTTCCTGGAAGGCTGCACCAAGCAATGCCATTTACAACAGATGGATGACAGAGTGAGTGTAGACAGCGCCAGCATCCTGAAATAGGCCCCCAGAGTTTCACATTTTCTTCTTTGGCACATGTCATTAGAATATGACCTGTTGGGTCCCATTTCATGCTGACAAGAGTATCCTTAAAATGATAAGGGGAGGAAAAAATAACAGAATAATGTTTCCTTCACAAATAAATACTCTAAACTCAATAATTTATGACATATTTGTATAACTCAACTATTTTATGGCAATCAGATACTGCCATATCATTTCCAACCAGTAGATCAAACTCACCATTTAATACAGTCTGTGTTATGTATATTGTGGTAGTCAAAGCTCAATAAATGCTAAGCAGAATGAATTATGAAATTCTGACTCTCAAGGGATAGATTATTTCACTTGCATGTGCATTTTTTTTTTTTTTAAAGATTGAGGTACAGTGAGAGAGAAAGAGAGAAAGAGAGAATCAATTTTATTTCATTTTTCACATGGCCCTCCCTCATTGCTCCGAGGCTTCCTTGTGTGCATGGTGCTGGGGTTTGAACTTGCGGCTCATACAGGCCCGGCAAGCGCAATAACCGCTGAGTCACTACTCCAGCCTTGCATGTGCATTTTTTATGAGTCATTTTTACTGACTGGTAATTATTACACTGTGAAAAAGAACAAACTTTAAAAATAAAAAAAAGCACCCCTCAACAAATGAACAAATGCTTGTAAAAATCCACATGTTTTGTGTTTACATGGTTGCGGTCACATGCTCTTCTGATGTCTTTTAACCTTCCCATACCTTCCAACTTCTGATTTCATGTTACCTGCTTAGATGTCCCTGTAAACATGTGAGTTGGCAAATTCTCTTTACGATAAAGGAATCATCTGCATAAGTGGAATTTCTGGCAATAATGGGAAGAATTTGGAACAGCGAGTGTTCCCAGTATGTTTCCATTTTACTGTTTTGATTTAACTTTTTTCATGGCTTGACAGTTTTTAACATAGACTTTTCCATGTATATGCATGGACTGAACAGTTTGTGTAATAATGAAATATTCAATTTTAAGTGACCAATGTAAATTTTTTTTCAAGAAAGATACCAAGTAAAAAGCAAGGAAAAGCAATGATCTAGTGAAGACCTATTTACCTTATGGGCATCAATTAGAATAATGCCTCCTTTCTCAAGTGGTTCTTTTGTTCCCAGTAACAATTTTCCATCAAAATATCCTACTGCAAATGGTCTGTCTTCACTGAACCAAGCAATGCAAGTAACAGACACTAATGTGATAAAAAAAGGAGAGAAATAGACTTATTTGTCATTTTCTGATTTAAAAGGTAGAGACTTTGAAGCAAACATATGCTACAGCAACCACTGTAAGTTTCCAAATAGCTCTTTAATGCATTACACAAAATGTAAGCCTGCTGTAAGGCTTACATGTAACCCACTTTAAAAGTGTCCTTTTTAAGTGACAAATTACCTCATTTTTAATCTTTTGTTCTTTTTTTCAGGTTGTTGTTGAAAGAGAGAAAAAGCGAATTCCCTGGTTCATTTTAAGTCACTGAACTAATGACTGAGAAGTGAAATAATCCAAGTCATATAAAATTATCTGTTTCTTCTGCTTGTTTAATATTCCCTATTCAGTGTGTTTCCATATCCTATCAAAATTATCTGCTTGTTTAAGCATATATAACACTGAAAGGCTAGAAAAGAAGTAAAAGACAATATTTACAAGGGAAGAATGGGGGGGGTGTGGGCACTGATTGGACAGGAGGAAGATTTTTTTACCCTATACCTTTTAACACTTTCAAAATATTTAAACCCTGTAAAGGTTATTACCTATTTTTTAAAGATAAAAACAAAAAACATAAAACAAAAATACCTCTTCTACTCTGTTTTGCTTGTATTTGCAGTACTGGAGATTAAACTCGTTCTCACACATGGCAAGTACTCTACCACTGAGCTTCATCCCCAACCCAAAAACCTCTTCTCTGTTAATAAAATACAGGCATTTTGAGCTTTGAAATTATAACTCCCCGAAAATAACTAACGAAAACTACTAAGATGTACACATACTCACAGGTATATGGTAAAAAAAATAAATAGAAGCAGACTTTCTAGTATAGATTGTTAGACCAAGAATTCTTCACCTTTCCCTATTTCTACAATTTCATTCATTTGTTAGCAATTTTATCTCTACAAATGATTAGTATCTTTTTTTTTTTCTCTTGGACAGTTCTACTTTCAAGGGAGACTTGGAACCTGCTATAAATTATTATGTCACTTACACACAGGATGAATAAGTAATATGCACTATAATACTATTAAATCTCGCTTTGGCAGAGAGGTTTAAAGAAAATACCTTTCAATTCAGTAACTAAGTAAAGTGAAACAATAAGTGGATAACTTAGAAAAAACATCCAAAAGTAATATTCACTCAGCATTTTTTTTTCTTTTAAAGAGAGAAGGATAGTGAGAGAGACAGAGGGAGAGAGGGAGGGAGAGAGAGGGAGAGAATCAATTTTTATTGAGTCTTTCACATAGCTTTCCTTGCTCTGACACTTAGTTGCGTATGTGGGTGCTGGGGTTTGAACCTGTGTACTTACTCATGCCAGGCAAGCACCATAACCGCTGAGCCACCACTCTAGTCCCCACTAAGCATTTTTAATAGCAAGAACCAAAACACTAAGTCTATGTGACTTGAGAGCAAACTTTCAACTAGACACAAGTGCATTTACCATCCTTTCGATAGCAATGTTCCAGTTCTCGACGGTGCATGGTAGACACATCAACAACTTCAATCAGTCCTAGAGATCCATCCATGCGTCCCACCAATAACAATTCTGGAGACTCTCCTGACCAGGCTGCAGCTGGACCCTCTTCTGGCCAAGCCAGGGCAGATACCCAATGAGGCTGAATATCTACTAATCCTTTTCCTCCTATAGAGGGGAAACAATTAACTATTTGTTACTTAATTATTTAAGAAAAATAACAAGAACAACAAAAAAGAGATACTACTTAATTTATGAATATATTAATAAATAAGTCTATGAAGACAGAATCTTTCATTTATTATATACTATTATTATGTTAGTAAGTTTTTTGTAACCATTAATAAGACAAAAATGATAGCTTTACAGGAGAGAAAAAAGGCAAATATCAAACACTTAAGTCCTTTTCTAATAATTACTGAAAACAAATTAACATGAGTAATTTACTGATGGTAAAGGCTAGCTATTCTTCACATATTTGAAGTAGAAAAACTTCCTTAAATATGTAAAAACGAGTAAAAATATCAATAAGCCCAAGATTACAGTAACATTTTTTCTTTTCTTTTTTTTTTTTGGTACCACTGAGCTACATCCCCAGTCCTTTTTAACTTTATTTTGAGACAGTCTTTTACTAAATTGCTTACAGCCTCACTAACTTGCTGAGGCTGGCCTTGAACTTGTGATCCTCTTGCCTCAGCCTCCCAAAATTACTGTGATTATTAAATGTATGACATAGCTCCTGGCTTTTTTTTTTTTCCTAGAGAAGTATAAAAAAATCAACAAGAATTTGTACCCATGAAACAAATATCAATAATAGATATATTCAAGTGATCCAAAAGATTATGTAGTTTAAAATTCAGTGAATACTAATTCTCCTCTAATCCTACTTAGTGATACATTAAAAAAATTTTAGTTTACCACTATGAGGTTAGTTGAAAGTCCAAGAAAGAAAAGTTAAGACACCAGTGTTTCACCTCTAATTTAAATCACACTATACATTAATTTTTACAATTGTTGGATAGGTTGTGAATTTCAAAGTACACAGAAGTCACTGCTTAGACTCAAAAGGTTAACAGGCATAAAAAGTAGCTTCAGTAAGATTACTAGTATTTGCATGAGTCTTACCATTAACTTGCCAAATATTCACCATCTTCTCCAAAGCCCCAGCTAGATATTTGCCACTGATACTCCAAGAAACAGGTGAGAAGCTTGGATCGCTGGGTGACCCAAGGCTTTCCTCGGCATCTCCTTCCCTAGAACACAAGAGACTGTATGGAATTCTAATCCCCATTATTAAAAAGTAAACTAAACCCCAAACTTTACAATAATAATTTCATAAAAACTAGAATATACAACAGCAGAATGATTGTCACACTCTTCCTCATTTAATTTATTAATTACATGATTTGTTAGCAAAGACATGCAGATTTTATATAGGTTATACACAGGATTGTTATGCAGAATATACTGATTTCTCTTTCTCTAGGGAAAGTCCTCAGCAAAGAAACACTTAGGGCTAACTACAGTAATATAAAAAATGCTACATTCTGGGTTGGAGTGGTGGCTTGCCTGGCATGTACAAGTGTGTGGGTTCAAACCCCAGCACCACATACACAACATAGTGTCAGAGCAACAAAAGTCACATGAAAAACTAAATAAAAATTGCTTCTTTTTTTCTCTCCCTTTCTCTCACTGTCCCTCTTTCTTAAAAAAAAAAAAGCTACATTCTGATAATAAGCAACATAGTTACTCTAAATCCTAAACAACTCTTCTGAGAAACAATCTGCTTTATATAATTGAACATTTATTTGTTAGTAGACCTTGATTAAGTACAAATATAGATAGTTTAGAATTATATTTTCTGAATTACTACCCTGGAAAGTAAACATACATATTGGAGATTTAATGATATTATTATAAGAGAAAAATTTAGTGGTAACTTGATTACATTAACAAACAAGATGAGACATGTTTGGGATTCTCTTAAATGTTGCACAAGTGACGTGAGCACTCACAATCTGTTGAATACACAGGTCTGTTGCAGAGAATATTGTTTCTTGGTAACATTCCACACTCGAATAGTGCCATCATTGCCGCTGGTAGCCAAGAGACCTTTCTTATTACACCAAACACATGTCATTACCTGGAAAAGTTGGAAAAGGTAAGTTCAACAATAATCAAGTAAGTTCTCATTAAAAGATTTTATCATCTGAAAAAGTTCTGTTAAATTAAAAAGAATCTACCATGAAGCTGTAAGTTTCCATGCTATAATTCAATATGCACGATTTTATTTTTTTCTAAAGGACTTGCAAATACATATTTATTTGAAGTATAGCTTTCAAATACTATTCCCAGAGTCACTTGAATTATTTAAGACCTCTTAAAAGCTTGACTAGGAAATTGGTCCCATTCACAATATCCCCTAAAAGAATAAAATACTTGGGAATTAATCTAACAAGAGAAGTAAAAGACCTCTACAAGGAAAATTATCAAACACTGAAAACAGAAATTGCAGAAGACCTAAGAAGATGGAATGATGTTCCGTGCTCTTGGTTAGGCAGAATTAATATAATAAAAATGGCCATTCTGCCAAAAGCACTGTTCAGATTCCATGCGATCCCCATCAAGATTCCAATGTCATTCTGCGTAGATACAGAAAAAGCAATTCTCAAACTCATATGGAACAACAAGAAACCCAGAATAGTCAAAACATTACTAAGAAAGAAAAATGAAACAGGTGGTTTTGCAATACCAGATCCAAAATTATACTATAGGGCTGTAGTATTAAAAATAGCATGGTATTGGTATCAAAATAGGAATGAAGACCAATGGAATAGAATAGAAGACTCTGAGACAAACCCACAAATCTTTAAACATTTTATCTTTAACAAAGGGGGGTCAAAATACAACATGGAGGAGAGACAGCCTATTCAACAAATGCTGCTGGACAAACTGGAAAGCCACTTGCAGAAAACTGAAAATGGATCTTTATCTCTCACCGTGCACAAAAATCAATTCTAAATGGATGAAGGAATTAGGAATTAAGCCAGCTACCATACAACTGCTAGAAGAAAATATAGGACCAACATTCCAGCATATGGGAGTTGGTAACGACTCAACAAGGCTCCTAAAGTGAAAGAATTACAGTAAAAAAATCAATGAGTGGGATGCCATTAAACTAAAAAGTTTCTGTACAGCCAAGGAAATAGTCAAAACAGTCAAGAGACAGCCTACAGAATGGGACAGAATCATGGCCTGTGATCCCTCCAACTGGGGACTAATATTCAAAATTTACAAACAACTCAACTCAATAAGAAAAACACAAACAATCTAATCAATAAATGGGCCAGAGAGCTAAAAAACAGAAACTTCTCAACAGAGGACATTCAACAAGCCAATGAATACATGAGAAAGTGTTCTAAATCACTAGCAGAGAAATGCAAATCAAAACTACCTTAAGATTTTACCTCACTCCAGCCAGACTGGCAAAGATGAAGCAGACAAATAACAACAAATGCTGGAGAGGCTAGAGAGAAATAGGAACACCAGCACACTATTGGTGGAATTGCACATGGTCCAGTCACTCTGGAAAGCAGTGTGGAGACTCCTCAAAAAATTAGGGTTAGATCCACCACATGATCCAGCTATCCCTCTTCTAGGGATTTTCCAGGAGGAGTTAGAATCAGTACATTACAGTAACATAGCAAAATCCATGTTCATAGCAGCACAATTTACAATAGCTAAATTATGGAACCAACCCAGATGCCCCTCACTGGATGAATGGATCCAAAAGCTCTGGTATATATATACAACGGAGTTCTACTCAGCTATTACAAACAATTGCATCTATTGAAAGTAAATGGATGGCATTAGAAGAAATCATGCTGAGCGAAGTTAATCACACACAGAAAGTCAAGGGCCAAAAGGTATCCCTCATTTGTGAAGGCTGGACCTAAACCCAGGCTTGGGAGTAAAGTAGACAAATTCATGTATTAGATCCATAGAACAAAAATGCAAAATGTTAATATTTATGAGATACAGTTGCAAGATACTTCATAAAATATTTAAACAAGCTGTGCTGCATAACTGTACAAAAACATAAATGTTTAATCCCATCATCAAATATTTTGAAGAAGGGGCTGGAGCAGTGGCTCGGTGGTAACAGTGTTTGCTCAGCATGTGCAAGTACACGGGTTTAAACCCCAGCACCCACATACACAACTAAGTGTCAGACCAACGAAGGTCATGTGAAAAACTCAATAAAAATTGATTCTCTTTCTCTCTCACTGTCCTTGTCTCTTAAAAAAAATATATATACATATATGTATATGTATATATATTGAAGAATAACAAGGGATGGCAGGAAGGGAGCAGAAGCGGAAATGTTGGAACTGAGATAAAGCAAGGTACATTCCAAGCAGTTATAAATGTCACTGTATATACTATAGCCATATATATAAAAAATGTTCTTCATAGGTATAAGAATTATGTCACTGTATTTGGGTTTTTTAGGAACAATATAGGACCCAGAAGAAGGCAAGGGATCAGGGGACAGGAGGAGGGAGGTAGAAGGATGTGTGTGTGCGGGATATTGAACAAATTGTATTGCTGAATTGTGTGCATCTAGGATTATGTGACAACTAATCCCAATGTTATGCAATACTATAATGCACTAATAAAAATATATTAAAAAAGCTTGACTAAATGTTTATTTAATTCAATAAAGTATATGTATATTTTAATATTTATTTGTTCTATAAAGTAAATGACACAGACTAGGAAGTGGTTAAAATGGCAGAAGTAATACAGTTCAGTCTTCATTTTCCAAATGTACTTATCACTGTTCAGAACCCAGTACATTATATTAAAATAGGCCAGAAACTTTTCCTTTTGCATAGATAAGCCTTTATCTTTTGTGAAATTAATTCTTAAGGGGCTTTTTCCCTATTCCTCATCTGATCTCTCCTCTTCGCATATTGTTATATCAACCCAATGTATAAAGAAAGTAGAGTTGGTAACTAGCAAGCGAATCTTGGGAAGTGTGTGTGTGTGTGTGTGTGTGTGTGTGGTATGTATGAGAGACAGAGACAGACACACAGAGAATGAAAAACAAACAAGAAACCAAGACTTAAACTGAGTTTTACAGAGACTATTTTATTTTATATATATAATTAATACACTTTCTACTCAAAATACATACTCTGTTCTGATGAGCCTCCAACTTGATAAAGGAGCATTTCCTGAGATCTCCTCCCATATCAGCGAGTGTTTGTGGAGCAGCTTGGTTGTCACGGTCGTGTGCAGCAAGAGTGCGCACTAGTTGTTGAGCAGCCCATTGCCTATGCTGTGAGGACAGCCTGGAGGACAGGCAGCAGGCTGCCAGGGCATTAGCCAGCTCCAGAGGGCCTACAGCAGAAGGATCATAGGAAGGATGGGCATACAATTGGGCAATTAAACCTGCTTAAACAAAACAATGAAATGATGCCCAGGTAAGAGCCGGTGGTGATGAACAAACAAAAATGGGTTAACCCATTTCTTTAAGAGTTATCACTTTTGTAAGCAATCATTTCACAAAGATACACATACATGAGACAAAACATTTAATTCACATCAAATTCTATAATAAATTCAACCGACAGCAAATGAACTTTTCATTAAACATCAATAGACAGTCCTTGCCCTAAGAACCCAGCAGACTGGAAATGCAGTAGAAATAATTTTAGTGCTCGGGCACAGGCAGCATGTCTTTAGGAATAAGTTTGGCTTTGGCTGCTCGAGAAGATCATAGCTTTAGGGGTTGTAGCTTGGCGGCAGAGCACATGCTTAGCATGCATAGGATCTGGTTAAATCCCTAGCATGGGAGGTGGGGAGAAGATGTTAACAGTTCAAAGAACTGGGCTGATACACACAAAAGGCCCTCTCTCTGGCCAAATGGTCCTGATGAAGAGAAGAGAAGCCAGGTGCAGTGATGTACACTTGTAATCCCAGCTACTCAGGGGCTAAGGCAGGAGAATTGAAAATTGAGGCCAACCCAGGCAATTAGTGAGAACTGTCAAAAAAAAAAAGAAAAGCAGTAATGTGCAAAGTTCTGGGTTCGATCATTCACTAGCATTGCCAAAAAAGAAAAAATAAAAAAGTAGAAGGTAGCCAGCCATTGATTACACAGTACTTTAAAAGTGTTATTGTTTTATAACATTACCTTTGTTTTATTAACAAAGCCTACCAGAATTATCTACTCTGCATCAAACCACAACCTATAACTACATTAATTTGGTACATTTTCTAATACTTTGCTTCTATAGAAAGTGAAAAATTATCCACATATTTCTTTTATGTTCTAAACTTAAGAAGCTCACGTTATTTATCACATACAACAATGCAAAAACACATTTTTAAAAACATGAATTGAGTTGATTAGGAGACTTTAATTAGTATGAAACCTACCTTTCTTTTCAACTTCTGACTTATCATAGTTAGGTCTCAGTTTGGCCCCTTTGTCTGCTAGTAAAGCCACAAGGGCCTGTGTTACAACAAAGTTTGGGGAGGTTACAAGTTTATTTTCTTCAGCAATTCCTCGGAGAAAGCTGGGTAGAAACTTTCTCTGAATTGGATCATCAACTGTGGTTAGATTTACACCTGTTGCAGCAGAAATCAAGTTCTGAAGAGGCAATTAGAACAAATATGTTTAATTTTTACATGTTTTTGGAACAAAAAGATTTCACTTAGAAAGTTTCATCAAGAATCAGTGGAAAATAAGCAATTGAGGATAAGCGCTGAAGCAAGCTTACCTGGGTACACAACTGCACCAGCAGTTTAGCGGCACTTGGTGTGTTTGACGCCAGACATCCCACTGCTGTGCTCAGATAGGCCAGGCAAGAAATGGGCTTGTTGGCCTTGCTGTGACTGCCTCGTGAGCGTTCCGAGGTGCTTGCTGTAGCAGATGGGCTGGTAGACAGGCCAGCTCTTCCTGCTGCAGCCAAGCACATTAAGCGAACCAGCGTTCGGATATCTGTTAGCCCCAGAGACTCAAGACCAGCAGCCAGGCTACAGCTAGAACCACTGCAAGGAAAGGAAAACACTTCAAATAGATATAGAAAATAGATTTCTTAAGGGACTATTTGATTCCCCAAACACCATCTAAGCATCAATAATCAGAATAATGAAAGCTATGCTGTCACTAGTCATATACACCTTAATAGATGTCAAAAATATTATGCAGGCTAAACTTTCTCTCAGTTCAATAAATAATGGTGTACATATGAAGTATCACTGGATTATCAGAGTATAATATATAGGGATTTTCACATAGCATGAACTTTCACAGTCTGAGCAACTGCCTGTATCTATTCTCCAGATAAATGGAATAGCAGCACCTCAGAAGCCTGCCTTGGGCTGTTGGCAGTCTCTTTGCCCCTCAAAAGTTACCATACTTCTGACTACTACTTCTTTTATTTTTAGTATTGGTGATTGAACTCAGGGGTGCTCTACCACTAAGTCACATCACTGTCCCCTTTTACTTTTATTTTGAGACAGGGTATTCCTAAATTGCTCAATCTGGCCTCAAACTTGCAATCCTCCTATTTAGTCTCCAGAGTCACTGGGATTACAAGTGTGTGCCACCAAGCCAAGCCACAATGTCTGACCTCTAAAGCCATAAACTACTTTTGTCTGCTTTTGAACTTATACATAAATAGAAAAATGAAGTATGTACTCTTCTGTGTCTGGCTTGTGTTGCTCAATATTTTGCAAGTTTTATCTATATGATTGCATTATAACAGTTTATTAATTATCATTGGCATATAAATGAAAACTACCATAATTCATTTGTTCATACAGATGACAATCAGGTGCTTTCTACCATAAGGCTGTTTTGTCACAAATGCTCTTATGTGTGTCTTTTTAAAAATATATATTCTTTCTCTAAGAAAGAGAGGACAGTGAGAGAGAGAACAAGAAAGAAGCAATTTTTATTTAGTTTTTATGTGACTTTCACTCCTCAGACACTTTGTTGTGTACATGGTGCTGGGGTTTGAACTCACACACTTGCACATGCTAGGCAAGCACCGTAACCACTGAGCCACTGCTCTAGCCCCTATATGTGTCTTTTGATGCACATGAAGAAGCATTTCTCTTGAGTACATACTCAGATGTGGATTTCTGGGTCATAGAGTATATTCATGTTCAGTTTTAGTTAGTGTTATCAAACAGTTTTCCAAAGTTGTATCACTTATTTTCTCAATAGTATTATATGAGAGTTTTAGGTGTTTCACAGCCTTATGTTCACCTCCCTCAAGCCTTTTAGTCATTCTGGTGGATGTATGTGATGTCATTGGATTTTAATTTTTATTTCTCTTAAGACTAATGAGGTTTAAATACCTTTTCATGTTCATTTATCATCTGGAAATCCTGTAAAGCATCTCTTAAAATGTATTTTAACCATTTTTCTTGTGAATTTTCTATGTTTTTCTTTTTGATTTATGGGAATTCTCTACATATTACTGGTTATATGCATTGCTAATAACTTCTCCCATTCTGTGGTTTGCTTTTTAACTTAATGATTTTTACTAAACAGAAACTTTCTATTTTAATGCAGTCTAATTTATCAATCTTTTACTTTATGGTGGATACCTTCTATGACTTATTTAATAAATCCTATCCCAAGATCAAGAATAAATTCTTCTATATTACTTATAGAAACTTTATTGATTTATATATTTAAATATATATTTATATATTTAGATCTAAGAGCAACTTTAGAATTATTTGTTTTATGAAGTATAAGTTTGGGGTCAAGATTCATTTTTATTATTCCTATGTGGATAAACCACCTGACCCTGCCCTAGTTGCTGAAAAGATTATTCTTTAACCATTGCTTTGATGTGTAAATCACTGACACAAACCAAACAAATTAAGTGTTTATATACACTTGCTTATTTGTATATAAGTGAGTCAGTTTCTGAACTCGGTTCTTTTCCACTATCCTATTTGTCTATCCTTGAAACAATATCACACAGTCCTAAGTTTTGAGTTTTTCTTTCAGGATCCTTCTTTCTGCACTGATTTGCAATCAAATACTTCTGCTTAGGGGCTGGAACAGGCTCAGTGGTTATGGTGCTTGCCTGGCATGCCCGTGTACATGAGTTTAAACCCCAGCACCACATATACAACTAAGCGTCGGAGCAACAAAAGCCATGTGAAAAACTCAATAAAAATTGATTCTCTCTATTTCTCTCTTTCTCTCACTGTCCTTCTCTCTTTAAGAAAAAAAAAATACTTCTGTTTAAATATTTTTAAAATGGATGTCTTTTAGGCATTCTTCTCTTTCTTATTTTGCATTATACTTCAAAATATGAACATGGTGAGAGTCCCTATGACAGAATTTGCAAGATTTTGCCATATAGTTGGTTAATTCTGCAGAAACATTCACTCAATCTTTAATTTTTACCCAGCACCAAATGGACCAACAGTTTTAGTTTTTAATTTCAAATAACAAAATAAAATGTATGCCATTTACTCAGTTATTATAATGGCATTATTTTCTATGTTAAAAAAAGCTAAGTATTGGGCTGGAGCAGTGGCTCGGCTGTTACAGTGCTTGCCTGGCATGCACGAGTACGCAGGTTCAAGCCCCAGCACCACATACACAACTAAGTGTTGGAGCAATAAAGGCCACATGAAAAACAAAATAAAATTGATTCTGTCCCTCTCTCTCTCTCTCCCCCACTGTCCTTCTCTCATAAAAAAAAAAAAGTGGATTTCTGTTCTTTCCAAGGAGTATGGAAGCACTGAACAATCTCTGCAAAACAGACACTTAGGGATAAAACAAACAACAGACTTAATAAATTCTTTAAAAAATAAAAGCTAAGTATTAACTGAATGATTGAGTTAATGAATACTATGTCTAATATCTTTCATTCATCAATGAATATTCAAGTTTCAAAAATTCTGGACTGGGGATATAGCTCAATAGTAGAGCACTGAGTTAGCATGTCAAGGCCTTGAGTTCAATTTCCAGCTCTACCCCCAACCCTGCCCCCCCAAAAAAAGCAGAAAAGAAAGTAAATCATGCCCCTTGGTTCATGTCTATAACCCCAGTTACTCGAAAGGTTGAGGTAGGAGGATCGTGAGTTGAAGGCTAACCCATCATAAAAATAACCAATATATTTTTTTTCTTTCTTACTCTCCCAAATGATATCAGATTCCTGTCTAATATATATCAGAAACTAAGTTAGCATCATTTAACACAAAATACCACTCACCTGACTGAGAGAAGAGAAAGTGCTCTCATGACCATAGTTCTGGCCAGAAGAACCTGAGCAGCAGCTGTCACTCTCCTTAAAGCCACCACCCGGTCATGAGGGTTTGCCAGGGCTGCTGCCTGCTCTCCTAATGTTATTCTCCCAGAGGAGCTCTTTTCTACAGAGCCATGGCAACCTGAAAAAACATGATTTTGTTTAGTTCTTGAGAAGGTAAGAAAGAAAAGTAGCTTGCTACTGAAAATTTTCCCTATTTTACACAGATTTCAGGCTGCAAGGAAATACAGCAAACCAATGTGTTTTGCTTATTTGGAACTTCATGATAAAGAAAATTCCTTAAGAGAAACTTGGGAGGTTAGAGAGGTGGCTCAATAGTAGAGCACTTGCCTGGCATGCACAAGGTCCTGGGTTTGATCTCCAGCACTACATACACAAATGAATAAAGGAAAAACAAAAACCAGATTAGAAAACAAAAACTGTCTGTCTCACACTAAGAAAAAAATTTTTTAAAAAGAGAAACTTGGATATTTCAAGTCCCAATTCAGATATTGCTAAGTTAACAACCTATTATAGGAGAAATTTTCTATCAAATACATTTTGTTGCTCAAGTCAATTCTACTAATATATCTGTATCTATATCTATATTCCCCACTCCCTGCCTCTTAGTACTGGGATTGAACCCAGGGGTATGCTACCACTGAGCTGCATTTCTAGTCCTTTTTATTTTCTAAATTTTGAAACATGGCCTCCCTAAGTTTTCCAGTCTGACTTCAAACTTGCAATCTTCCCGCATCAGTCTCCCAAGTAACTGGGATTACAAGCATGTGCCACCATGCCTGACCACTTCTACTGATAAAAATAGAAGTAAAAGACACGGTTTTTAAAATAAGCTTGGAGTACATGTAAAGGACTAAGCAGTACTGTCTCCATTCTTTATTTTGTATTCCCTATAACAAAAATTCCATACTTTCCTTAACACACAAAAACCTACACAATAAATTTCAGTCAGTTAATCATCACAAAGTTTAAAAAAATCCTCACTCATGTTTTATAAATCATCTTTTTATCACTTAAGTATTTCATAAAACAAAAAATCAAAACAATATTACATCACACCTTTAAAACAACTGGCTAAGGGGCTGGAGTGGTGGCTCAGCAGTTTTGGCGCTTGCCTGGCAAGCACGAGGACCCGGGTTCAAACCCCAGCACCACGTACGCAACCAAGTGTTGGAGCAACTAAGGCCACGTGAAAAACTAAATAAAGTTGTTTCTCTTTCTCTGTCTCTCTCACTGTCCCTCTCTCTTTAAAAAAATAAAATAAAATAAAATAAAACAACTGGCTAAAAAGACTTGATCAGGCAAGAGAACATGAAACCACATTTTCTTATTTATCGATCTAAGAAACAAATTAAAATAAGCAATAAAATCAGTACAAATTAACATTCAGTTTACCTATTTGCATCAGAGTCTCTTCCATACTGTTGGTTGCTGTGACCATTGCCACTGATGCTCCTAGTGGGTCACTGTCAGGGAACTGAACTGGTTCTGGTACAATACGTCGGTCGTTTAAACCAAGTGGCCCAGCAAGCAATTCAAATTCTTCTTCACCTGTCAGCTTTTCATCCTCATCAACATCTAACATGTCCCAGTCTTCTGGAATTTAATAAAAATATGATATGTGAATATAAACCATGATTTAGTTCTGTTGGCAATGGTTATGATAAGCTATATCTAAAGTACAGTTGGATTAGCCAGGCATGGTGACACACGCCTGTAATCCCAGTGACTTAGGAGTCTGAGGAAGGAGGATCACAAGTACAAGGCTATCTTAGCAACTTAGCAAGACCCTGCATCAAAATAAAAATAAAAAGGGCTAGGAGTGTGCCTCAGTGGTGAAGGTTCAATTCCCAGAACCAT
Organism: Aplodontia rufa; assembly: GCA_004027875.1. NCBI lineage: Eukaryota > Metazoa > Chordata > Mammalia > Rodentia > Aplodontiidae > Aplodontia > Aplodontia rufa. The sequence continues at coordinate 15,858 of PVKS010003370.1, read as the reverse complement.
ACATACACAAAAATAAATAAATAAAAATACAATAAGATGCAGTTGGATTCAAAGTCCACTGTCCACAACATGAACTATGCCATCATTTCCTGGTGACCCGGACAAACTGCATTTTTGAGTCACAGTAAAACAAGAGAAGGGAAGAAGGAATCAGTAGAGCTGAATTCCAAAAAAGCAAGTGCAAATGTCACAACTGGTCATGGAGGTTTCAACTGAAAAAAAACTGTTGTAGGGCTAACAAAAAGTTCTTAACCCTGTCCATAATCATTAAGTAGGAGTTATTTCAAGTAAATCCATGCTCCAGAAATATGACATTCATCTCAACTTTTTATTTTTCCATAATTAGGATGGAAATTCAAAATATACTACATCTCTTTTCTACTTTGGAAAAAAATATGCCAAATAAAAGTTAACATTCTGTGGTAAAGCTAGTATTTGAGCTCAGGTCCTTTCTCCTTTGACTTTCAAACTAGGGCTGTTGCTATATAACATTCAAGCTAATATGTACACAAATACAAGCACATATCACATCATGGTATACTTTAGTAACAAATGTTAAGCAGAGAGTATATATAAAAATACATGTAAAATAAAGAGGCTCTCAAAACAAACAACTACCTTCATACACACTGTCTTGCTTGCCAATTAGATCTGGAGCTTGTCCCTTGTACCTGCACCAAACATGAAGAACATTGTGTTTTTATATAAAAGTTAGTACCCAAAAATGCAAATTAAGTCATTAGAATATTTTAAGAGGTCATTAATAAAGCAGCAAAAAAATAAAGGTGTGTTGTGTTATGGGATAATATAATAAAATTACAAGTAAGTATGTATATACATGTTTATACATCAATGACTGTTTTATCAAATAAGTGGGAAGATTTCTGATCACTTACAACAACTCTTTCAATCACCAGAAAGCCTTAAAGATTTAATAGTTGACAATAAGGGCAAAAATTCTACTTACTAGAGATTAAGAATGTAAAGAGACAGTACTTTCATGGAAACTCATTTAAACGGAGCAGTCTATTTTTTCATCAAGAAAAGGATCTTCCATGGAAAGGGAGGAGGGAGAGGGTGTGTTTGAGTGGGATACTGACCAAAATATATTGTTATATTGTGTGCATGCACGATTATGTAACAGCAAATCCTATCGTTATGTACAACTTTACTGCACCAATAAAAATGTGTGGGGAAAAAAGAAAAAGATTTTAAGATGCCAGAAATACAGTGGAAAACATCAATGAAAAAAACTAACTGTATACCTTCTGAGGGATAAGGCAAGAGTCCTGACTACAACTGGTCAACAGGTCAACAGTTATTAACACAGTCAAACTCCGGTGAAGGACTTGCCATCATGCCACTATTTCAGGATCTCCAAGATCCTGAAGGGCTCCTAGATCTTCTGGGAATATGAATTTCCCAACCTTCTCTATATTTCCTTCCCCCAATTTGGCAGTCATAGGACTTTAGGGAAGGTAAAAAATAATTCCGCACATAAAAAGTCTACGGTTACCAAATCTCAAGGTATATGATATTCTCCAAGAGCCTGGATATCGAAACATTTTCAAGGTACCTTTCAGAACTTGTGGTCTTGGATTTAGTCTTAAGGGCTAAGTACTTCTCCCTGCAGCTGCCACATAGCAGGTAGTATGGATTTCCACTCCCACATTCACCACCGAACCAGCCATCCACATATGAGCCATTGCTGCGATAGCCCTGGCGGTTTGCACTGCGTCCACAGCCTGGGTGGTTTCTCTTCATGTGCTGATTGAAGCTGACAACACTGCATTCACACAGTTCGCAGACCACCACTTCTTCCCTATCTTCAGACTCACAAACGTGCTGCACAAAACAATTTTATACCAAATTATTACAGTCAATTTAACACACAATTAAGAGGTAAACAGATTATTTACAATATTAACGACTTTATTTACATATATTAAAATATTCACAATATGTTTACTAATGCTACACAAAAATTTTTTTGAAAGCAGAATTCAGGTCAAACATAATAGTGCATGTCTGCAACTTGGGAGTCTGAGGCAGAAGGATCCTAACTTAAAGGGCAGCCTCGGCAACTTGGTGAGATGCTATCTCAAAAGAAAATAAAAAGGGCTAGGGGTGTGTGGCTCAATGGTAGGGAGCCTCTGGGTTCAATCCCCCATATCACCAAAAAAAAAAAAAAAATCAGAATTGAGATCTAAATCTAAAGGTGTTTTTAGCCCTCCCTCACTCTCATAAGTTACAACATAAGATGAGTGAGAAAAAAGTCAAGAACATGATAATTTGCCCTATCTCAAACTGATTTTAAAAAAACTTGAGTATAAACAATTACTTTTTATATGGTCATAAAATAGTTAACCTATTTTCTGAATTTCTGAGCAAAGTCATTAGGATTCAGTTATTTTACTGATGACATGGCAGATTCCCTTTCCTGTAAGATTTATATCTAAGTGCTTTTTAGTCTCTCTGAAATAAAATTGTAATGTTAAAAAATTTATACATACAAAACCACATGTATCCTGTCCCTGGATGAAGGTATTTAAAATATTTTGGTGGGCACTGGTTCCCAGAATAAGGTATTAATAGCGATTAAATGGAAACTGAAAGAGAAAAGCACGCACTCCGATAGCAGCGAACAAAGCAGCCATTTTATATAACCCAGAAGCATCTATGGGGCCTGATGTCTGTTCTGTGACCTATCTTTGACATTACAATCAAATATTACCACGTTGTGGTTTTGTGGACCAAAGCAACCTCAAGTATTAAATCCCCAAACCTCAGAAGGAGACAGATGTAAAGCTGTTTAGAGATTTCAACTCCAGGTAAGGTTGCTGTTAGTAAGCTACATGAATAGGAGGGCAGGAAAGTAAGTCAGAGCAGCCCCCGCTGCAGTCACACACACCCAGGTAGGCCAATCCAGTACCTCTGGGATCCACATTCCCAGAATATCATTGTCACTGGTCAGGTCTTGTCCAAACATAGCTTCCATTGCTTCATCATCAAGATCAATTTCCAATTCCTCATCTAAATTAAAGTCATACAGTGTCCCTGGGTCTTGCTGTAAAGATATTCCTTCTCTCCGACTTTGATTCCTGTGGGCCTGCACAGAGCGGTATAACCCCGCTCAGAACAAAACAAAAACAGCATTTTATTTGCATGAATAAAATAATTCTGAATATTTTGCCAGTTCTTAACTGCCATACATGAGGTGAGTAACTTATTTCATTCTAGAACACAAACCAATCACATGTGTCTCCTCTCCTATAAAATAGGGACAACAACAGCACTCATACCTCACTGGGCTACATGTTTAAACAAGATAATCCATGAAAAATTCTTTATAATGTTAGTTACATAGAAAAACATTCAATAAATGTTAGCTGTTATTATTTTTTCAGGTTTATTTTTTAGTCATTCCATTTCACTTTATGGTAAATACATATCCTGTCTTTTGTAGGAAAGTCTTAATGTTTCTCTATTCCCAAAAATGATTACATTCTAATATTTCAAAGATCAAATCTTTTTTGGCAAATCATCTATCCCAGTTTTTGGTTTGGAAAACATATTCCCTAAAATTTATACTTTATATGCCCAAAACATAATCCTACTGTAATTTGCTAACGAATTGGAATTTATTTTTGCTTACGCAGGGCCTTACCTACACCTGAAAAACCAGTGCCTACACTTTTTTTTGGCACAGTGTCTTTTCTTTTCTAACTCCTCACTAATGATAATAAATATTCATCATCACTTCTTTTTTAAAGAGAGTGAAAGAATCCAAAAAAAAATTTTTTTAAAGAGAGAGGGACAGTGAGAGAGAGAAAGACAGAATCAATTTATTTTAGTTTTTCACATGGCTTTCGTTGCTCAGACATTTTGCTGTGTACATGGTGCCGGGGTTTGAACTCGCGTACTTGTGCATGCCAGGCAAGCACTGTAACTGCTGAGCCACCGCTCCAGCTCCCATTATCACTTCTTAAAATTATAAATGGTTGAGGGCAGGAGTATCTACAAAATTCCTCAAAATCTACAAGTGGCCTGTACAGCCTTCCACAAGACAGGGAACTTTAAAAAATGAATCTGTGCATGTAAGCTCTCATTTCAATTAAGTTATATAAATGTACATGTGCAGAAAATTATATGCAACTAGTTGTTCTGTTAATATGGATGTACTGAACACTTGGCATCATTAGTTTACATTTTTAATTTACATCTTCTTTAACGTTGCTCTTATAATGACTTTAACATAAAACCTTTCGCCAAGAGAAGGTGAAACATAATTACCTGCCCTTGCTAGCAAAGTGCGAGCTGCTAAATCAAACTTGTGCCTTCTTGTTACTGCTGAGCGACCTCTGGCTGGTGGTCCACTTCCAGAAGCTGCATTCTCTGTATGATCCATATTATCAGGGCTACGAGTGCAAGTTTGAAAGGAACACAAAAATTTTAAAGTCATCATGAAAAGAAAGCAAAGGTGCAAGCTTGCATGTGGCACTACATTTTTCTCCAAATGTCACAGAGAATAAAATGTTTTTGATTTTTTTTTTTTTGGTGCTGGATTGAACCCAGGGCTTTGTGAAGGTTAAGTACTCACTCACTCACTCTACCACTGAGCTATGTCCCCAGCCTATGATAAAACTTTGAAACCTATCTTTTGTCCCTTACAAAGTTTCTAAGTTACAGATAATATATATTACACCTTAAGCGGGAATTGTACCTGATTTTTAATTCTACCAACAGTAAAATGATCCTTAATTCAGATTCAAATTCAAATGAGATCAGGGCTGGGGATGTGGCTCAGTGGTACTTGTGCTTACTTAGCATTAAGTGAAGCCCTGAGTTCATTCCTCTGCACCCCTTCCCTCCAGAAAAGATAAAAATTCAAATGAAATAACTAAATCCTAAATTATTAAATAATTTGAAATGATTAGGAATCCTTGCCAAGGAAAAACATATTTCAAAAGAAACTATGAGACTATTCACTGAACTTGTTAGAAAAAGTCTGCATATTATAACACAAGCCTTGGTAATCATTCTATTCCATGGTTAAGATGAAAAATGAAGAAGGTGTAACATCATAAGAAGTGCTAAAGGAGAAAAGATTTTAAGGAGAATTTTAGAATATTTTCTTACATCTCATTTAAGGGCAGGCATTATCTCAGAATTCTTTTTACCATGTTAAAAAAAAAAGGGCATATTATACCAGATACTGAAAAGTAAGATGAAATGAAAAGATAAATTTAATTATATTAGAGAAAAGTCTATCAAATACATTAATTAATCTAACATTAAAATAAACATTCTATATTGTACCCTTTATGCAATAAAATTGCTTTTATCAGCATGTTTATTTTACTTCAAAATAAACTTTTCAGTTTCCTTTTTCCAGCCAAATTTTACATAAAATTTATGCATTTCCTTCTTTCTATGAAAACATCCACTTAAGTCAAAACTTGTCATTTTTACTCCTTCCAGTATAAGTTTATAACTAAAATGTCCATTTTTTCATATAACTATAATAATCAACATTACAAATATTAGAAGCATTTACAAGGGGAAAGACATGGTCACTTTGGAGGCACCATTTATAACACATGGAACCAAAATAGCAAAATTGGAATTTCACCTTTCACTAAAGCCTTCCTCCATTTCAGCAGCATCAGCTGATGGTATGTCTCCTGGTGACTGCAAATAACAGGGATCATTTGACTTTCCACCACCGCCTAGAACTGCTGCTCCATGCCTGGAGTCGGCTGTGCTGCCTGGCTGGGGCTCTTCCTCATCCTCATGTCCAGGGTGCTCTATCATCCACATGGCAAGGACAGTAATATTCTGGGCATCAGCCTCTCCTCGAGCACCTATACAGGGGAGAAAGTCTGATACTTAATTTAGACAAAGTAATTAGTTATTTATGCTATGGGTTTACAAGTGCTTTCTCTCATGCCCTTGTAACTGGTAATAGTTACACTTATTTGGTGTTAAAAATCTTACCAAGATTTATGACCTCTTTAAAAATACACCGCCTTGGACTAGAGTGGTGGCTCAGTGGTACTGCATTTGCTTGGCATGCATGAGGACGTGGGTTCAAATCCCAGCACCACATACACAACTAAATGTTGGAGGAATGAAAACCAGATGAAAAACTAAAGTTGTCTCTCTCTCTCTCTCTCTTTAAAAAAAAAAATACAGGGGACTGGAGCAGTGGCAGCGGTTACATGCTTGCCTGGCATGTATGAGTACGCAGATTCAAACCCCAGCACCACATACACAACAAAGTGTCAGAGCAATGAAGGCCACACATGAAAAACTAAATAAAACTGATTCTCTCTGTCTCTTCTCTCTCACTCTCCCTCTTAAAAAAAAATACATTGCCTTCACTAAGGTAAGACTTCTCATATCTATAGACACTGATATATAAAAATTTATCCCACCTGTAGCTTCCATAGCTTTGGCAATCTGTCGGAGGGAGAACCCCATTTCTAGCAATGGGACTGCAATTGCTGGAGGAGGAGGAGAAGTTGAAAGTCTGCTGCTTGGATCTGACAAGGCTGAAGCAAAAGAAAGAGAAGTAAAGGCCTAAATGTCAAATTAGTAAAATGTGTTCTCATAATCGCCCCAAGTCTCCAATTTCCTGGAAAGGTCTACACTTAATAAAATCTTACTCTACTAAGAACATGCTAATGTGACTAAGTTTATTATAACAATACAAAGGTTTTCATACAGATCAACATGCTAGTTACATAAAATAAACTTGCTGAAAAATTCTTCAAAAATTTCAAACTTATAGAAATTTACAAGAATAGAACAAAACTTTTTTCTCATGAACCACTGAAGAATAAGTAGCAGACCTGATGTTCTATCTCTTCTGAATATGTTAATACATAACTCCTACACATAAGTACATCTTTTCACTGTATAGCCGCAACACAGCCAGCCATCAGAGTAAGAAATTAACAGCCTCATCATCTGTCCTATTCTAGTTTCACCGAATGTCCCAATAATGTCCTTTACAGCGAAGGCTCTAACCCAGTATCAGATGATCTCTGCATTTTACTTAGTTGTCAAGTCCCTTTGATCTCCTTCAATCACTTCGATATTTCAAAGATTTAGAGGCCTATTAATTTGTATAATGTCTCTCAATTTGAGTTTGCTGATGTTTCCTTATGATTAGATTCAGGTTAAGCTGCCTTCTTCTTATTGCTTTCTATTAGATGATACACAATTTCTTTTTTCTTTTTTTTTTCTTTTTAGTACTGGGGATCATACCCGTGAGTGCTTTGCCACTGAACTACATCCCCAGCTCATTTTAATTTTGACATGGGGTCTCACTGAGTTGCTGAGGCTGGCCTCAAACTTGCAATTCTCCTGTCTCAGCCTTCTGAGTCTCTGGGATTACAAGCATGTGTCACCACGCCTAGCCAATGAGAGACAATTTCAATTTGTCTCACTAATGGTGATATTAACTTTGCTCACTTGAGTTAGGTGAGATCTACCAGGTTTCTCCACTACAAATTTACTCTTTTTCCCTTTTGTAACTAAAATGTATGTTTGTGGGGGCTTGAATGGTGGCTCAGTGGTTACAGTGCCAGTCAGTGGTTATAGCGCCAGCCTGGCATGCGTGAGGATACAGGTTTTGTTTTGTTTTTGTTGTTGTTGTTGTTTTTAGAGAGAGGGACAGTATGGGGGGGATCAGTTTTATTTCAATTTTTCATTCGGTTTTCATTGCTCTGACACTTTGTTGTGTATGCGGTGTTGGGATTTGAACCTGTGTCCTTGTGCATGCAATGCAAATGCCTTAGCCACTGAGCCACTGCTCCAGACCAGAAAACACAGGTTTGAACCCCAGCACCACGTATACGTTGAAGTGTTGGAGCAATAAAAGTCACATGAAAAACTAAATAAAATTGATTCACTCTGTCTCAAAAAAAGTATGTTTGTGAAGGTACTACAAGAATATATGAATTTCCTACTCCTCAGCAGAGTTCTACTCACTAGCATCCACTTATGTTTAATGACTGAATTGATTATGATGATGATAATGGCTCACCTATGATTATTTTCTAATTCCATCTTCTTTTAGATTCCTCCACTGTAAGACAAAGCTTCTCCTTTCTCCATAGGAAGAAAGAAGTATTGTCTTGCATATAGTATTTATGGGTTACAGTAGGGTGTGGTGGCATATGCCTATAATTCTAGTGGCTCAGGAGGCTGAGGCAGGAGAATTCCAATTTCAAAGCCAGCCTCAGAAATTTAGCAAGGCCCTTAGCAACTTAGCAAGACCCTATCTCAAAATAAAAAATAAATGGACTCAGGATGTGGCTCAGTAGTTAAGTGTCACTGGGTTCAAAACCTGGTACCAATAATAGTAATAATAATAATTTTCTAAAAGTATTTATGGGTTATTATTTGTTACTATTATTAGGATTATTTATTTTGATGCCCCAATCTCTCAGACTTGGCAGCAAAAGCCCCTTCAACTCAGTTTCTATTTTTTTTTTGTAGTTTCTATATTCTTTAGGTATGTGTCTACCATTATTTGAGCATTTTATTGGTTTTTGGCACAAGTTATTCCAGGTTCATCTTATACCCAGAGTTTTGAAATAAACTGTTTCTCCCAAAAGATCTAGACTCCTTTTAACAGACAATAGTGTTTAGAAGACAAGGTGTTAGTTGTGCTTTCTGCAAGTGAAGCATCACTGCTCTCAGGCCATCTTACTGGATAGTGCTAGTAGACATCCTCCCAACCCTCCTTGGCTCTGATAATAATATTTTCTCACCTCACTTAGACTCCAATATTCTAAGGCAAGCCACTTGAACACACAAGGAGCATTCTTCCCCTCAATTAGGCGTTGCTACTCTACTTTGGCCACGATGTCACCTACCTCCAAACCCCGCTGGTATGAATGCCTACCTAGCTTGGCCCCACCTTAACAGTCAAAAAAGAAAAAGAGGAAGGAAAGAAGGGAATGAGGGCTCTCATTCTTGCTTTAAAAACATCAGTATTAGCCAGGTAAGGTGATGCACACCTGTAATCCTAGCAACTAGGGAGGCTGTGGCAAGAAGATCACCCATTTAAGACTAACCTGAGCAACTTACCAAGACTTGGTCTCAAAATAAAATATAAAAAGAGCTAGGGATGTAGCTCATGGGTTGAGCACCCCTGTATTCAATCTCCAGTACTATAAAATAGATAGATAAACAGATAAATAGATAAAATATTGCTATTGCTATAGTTGCAATGATCTTGGTGTAACTATAGACTTCTGCTTCTGGTAGTGATGGAAAACAGAGACTATATTTATCCTCCAACCTTAAACTAAAAAACTAGACAGAACATATTAATAATCAGCAGACATTAGATTACAGGCAGGTAGGAAAGTGACCTCTGAGAGGAGGGAAAGAAAAGAGGTGAGCAGGACACCTGCTTCAACTTGCTGCCTTTTGAGTATCTCCAAGCTGCAGTGCAGTGAGGGTGAACCCACACGAAACTCAGCAGTCTCTCTGAGTTGAGAAGACAGAGTTGATAATTCATGGAAGCCAAGGTAACTAGAAGTTACAGGATAGAGTACCAGTAAAGAAGAGAGCTATATGGAAAGGAGATCTGCACAGAAATAGAGCTTCAGATATATGCAAAGTCCTTTCCTCCTCTCCATCTTTACCAGATACAGAAATAACCACCAAAAGGGGGCAGGAGTTCATACCTGGAGCTCACATAAGGAGGGAACAGTTTCTTTTACCACAAGCCAGAGTAAAAAGCCCCTATAATAAATAATCCCATTAAGAGATGGGCTATTATAAAAGGCATTGGCTCAGCAGCAGGAAAAAGTCAGCCCAAGCTAAAGCCTATCCCAGTTCCACTTAATAAAGCTTAAAAGCAACCCTTGAAAGGATCAAATTGCTTCCAAGTAACCTAATTACAGCCCAGAATAAATTTAAAGTATATTTAAAGACATACAAAAATATTTGGCACTCAACAGAGTAAAATTCACAATATCTATTATCCAATAAAAACCAAGCATGCAAAGAAACAGGAAAATACAACCCAAGTTGAGGAGCAAATCAATACAAACAGACCCTGAAGTGAGACAGATGATAAGAAAAAGTATAGAAAGACCTGAAGACAGGCATTAAAGTTAGATGTAGGGCTTCAGTCTTATAATCCCAGAGACTTGGGAAGCTGAGACCGGGGAGGACTGCCGGTACAAAGTCAGCCTGGGCAACTTAGATTCTCAAAAAAAAAAAAAAAAAAAAAAAAGGGATGGCAATGTGGCTCAGTAGTATAGCAGCACTCCTGGATTCAACCCCTGGGTTTCCCCCTAACACACCCCAAAGAAAAGACATTATAAATACAGCTGAGCCTCAATATTTGCACAGTCCTTATTTGTGGATTTGCCTACTCAATAACATTTATTTGTACCTCCAAATAAACATTCATGTGCTTTTGAGGTCTTCTGCAAATAGGCACAGAGTATCAAAAGTCCCTTTCATAGTCTACGAAAAGTCACTTTTTTTTTTCATTTTTTTACTTTTTATTGGTGGTTTCACTTATTAAAGTGGACCTGGAACATAGTTACTGAAGTATTGTCGATGTTTCTAAGTGTAAGAAATGTGCAACGTGCCCTAGGGAGAAAAAAAGGTGTAAGATAAGCTTCATTCATGCATGAGTTACCGTGTTTGCCATGAATTCAATGTGAATGAATCAATGGCATTCATTAAATATAGTGCTTCAAAACAGGAAGACACATAATACAAGGTTATATATTGCTTAGCTGAAGAAAATGTGGCTAGACGCTCATAGGAACATAACACTGTTCCCTAAGAGCAATGATTTAGTCAATGTTCACAGCATCTTTCGAGAACATGACTATCACTAATAATGAGAATCAACTGCCATACTGCATATTAATATGTATTCAGTAAGGTAGAGGAAAGCCTGAGTAAGTTGAAAGACATGAAAGATAAAAGGAAAAAAAGATGCAAATAAAACTTCTAGAGATGAATAGTATCTGAATAACATAATACGCAGCATGAGATAATCAGCAGATCTGACACTGAAGGAGAAAAGTTTAATAAATCAGAAGACTCAGGAACAAAGACTATTCAAAACAGATTATAATTTATTATGGAGCTCAAAATACATGTAGAAGATAAATGGATAAAACACAAAAGTATAAATGCTAAGAATGGAGAAATAAAAGCATTCTGTTGTAAAATTCTTTTACCATACATTAAGTGGCATAATATCACTTGAAGGTACTGTAATAATTAAAAATGTATACTATAAGAGTAATCCGTAAAAACACAAAAGAAACTAGTCAAAAAAGTACATTAAATAAATTGATGGGAAAAACACACTTAATTCTTAAAAAGGTGGAAAAGGAGAAAAAGGGAACCAACAAAGATCAAATGATACCAATGGAAAGATAGTGGATTAAAAATGGACCCTGGTGGGGCCGGAGCAGTGACAGTGGTTATGGCACTTGCTTGGCATGCATGAAGACACGGGTTCAAACCCCAGCACCGCATATACAACAAAGTATCGGAACAACAAAAGCAATATGAAAAACTAAATGAAGTTGATTCTGTTTTTTTCTCTCTCTCACCGTCCCTTTCTCTCTTAAAATAAATAAAGACATAAAAATAAAACCAACCATGTGAATAATGCTTTAAATGGAAATGGTTTAAATACCATTTAAATGAAATGAAAAGGTAGAACATTAAAAGTAAGACCTGATAATTGGGTGCCTATAAGAAAACCACTCTAATTCTGTTTAAAAAAAGAAAAAACAAAAGCTCAGGAGTAGCTCGGCATGGTAATGCACACCTGTAATTTCAGCAATTAGAGAGGCTAAGTCAGGAGGAAAGCAAGTTCAAGTCCAGCCTCAGCAACTTAGCAAGGTCCTGCCTCAAAATAAAAAAGTAAGAAAGAGTTGGGGATGTTGCTCAGTGGTAAGCGCCCCTGGGTTCAATCCCCAGGACCCTCCCCCCGCAAAAAAAATGGGGAGTGGATATATTAATATGAGAGAAAGTACATTTTGGGGCAAAGAGTATTATGAGGGATAAAGAGAATCCTAAGTATTTATAGACCTGAAAACAGAACTTTAAAATACATGAAACAAAAACTGAGAAATGAAAGAAGAAATGGATAAATTCAGAATCAGATTCTTTTTTAATAACTGATAGAATACAAAAAAATCAGTAAGAGGGCTGGAGCCATGGCTCAGCAGTTATGGCCCTTGCCTTGCATGCACGAGTATGTGGGTTCAAACCCCAGCACCATGTACACAATGAAGCGTCCGAGCAACGAAGTCCATGAAAATTAAATAAAATTGATTCTGTCTTTCTCTCTCTCTCTCTCACTGTCCCTCTCTCTTTAAAAAAGAAAAAAAGTCAGTAAGGACAAAGATGACTTGGACAATACTATTAGCCAACTTGATCTAATAAATAATTTATAGAACATTCTACTCAACAACACCATAATATACACTTTTTCCAAGTATGCATGGAATATCTGCCAAAACAGACTGTACTCTGGACTATAAAACAAGACTTAATAAATTTAAAAGGATACAAATTATACAAGGTATGTCCTTTAGGCTGGATGGGGATGGCTGTACCTCAGTGTTGTAATACTTGCCTAGTATGCACAAGATACTGGTGGTTCAATCCCCAGTACCACAAAAAAGAAAACAAAAGATATGTTCTTTGATGACAATAAAAGTAGAATTAAAATTAGAAAGATACCTAGAACTAAAGTCCCTAAATATTTGAAAACTAAGTAAGATACTTCCAAATAACCCAGAGGTCAAAAAGATTTCAAAGATAAATTAGATAGTACTTTTAAACTAAATGAAAATGAAGATGCAGCACTTCAAAATGTGAGTTGCTGCTTAAGCATTTTAGAGGGAAATTCACAGCATTAAGAATTGCCTCTATCAAGAAAGAAGAGAGGTCTGATATATGTTATTTATCTTCTAAGTGGCCACAATTAAATCCAGTTTCAAATGGAGAAGACACTCAATTTGATAGGTTCATTTCCCCTTCATTAAAATCACTGCTTTACCTTCAGTGAAGACAAAATATAATGCCCATATAATAAAGTCCACACATCTGGAATGCCAAGATGTTTGGGTATCAAAGTAAATGACAGCACACACACCTGTACGATTAGCTGGCCTTGCTGACTGTGAATCAGGAGATGTTAAACTTTGCCTCCTTCCTACTTCATCAGAAGGAGAGGTTGGTAAGGATGATATTGGGGGAGTCTGTGCCCGACGTGTGGGAAGTACAGTGGTGGTTGGGTAACTAGAGAACATTTGCCTTTGAGAAAATAATAATGGTTATTAGCATAAAATCCAAACAGAAAACAATACACATACACATGCCCAAATATTGAAAATCACTACAAGTACAACCATTCTCCAGTTCTACTCTCTAAGATATTGGTCTACAAAGTAGGACTAAAAATGACCTGTCAACTAAGGAAAAGAGAAAAAGAAATTTTAAAAGGAAGGCTAAACATTTTGCTTTCCTTGTTTTACTTAAGCCATTGTTAAGAGAGATCAGAACAGTCTTTCCCTAAAGGTCTTCTTTCTAAAGTTTTCACTTTGTATATATCTGATAAATTGAAATAAAAATAAATTTAAAAAGTAAACATTATTTGGAATATACAAACCTATTAAGTAGGGTTGGCTTGAAGGAGCATCATAAGATATGCCTTTTCATTTGAAAACTAGACTTGCTTGATCTTATAAAAGTATAAAGAATTATGATTCTATGAAAAATAATCAGACAAGAAAGAAATCTTTTTATAGATCTGAGCTTCTTATTTAAACTAATATCCAAATGCAAGTATTTGCTTTCTGAAAAAAAAAATTCCAAAGTCCAGTGGAGGGTGGGGAGATCATCATAAGGAAAGCACTCAGGAGTTGGAGCACTTGCATCAGTGGCATGGCTGATTAGATGGGGGGCGGGGGGCACCACTAACTGGTTGTGAGACTTTGGGGTAAGTTACTGAACTTCTGAGGGACATTTCAAACTTCAGTTAAATGGGCTTTATTGTAAGATCTTAGGTTCTTTTAGCTCCAGAACACTAGGATTCAGTTGGGTCTACTATTCACCAAGAAAACAATCATGCCTATAGAACCAGAGGCACCAAAACAGCAGACATTAAAGGTCAACTTCTGTACCTGAGAAGACTAAGTGGCATCACCCCTGGGGACTCAGATGCAGGCACTGTTTCTGTGTCAGTGACTGGAGTGGTGGCAGTTGTGGTGTCCTCGAGGGAGCTGCTCATAAAGGAAGTTGTGCTTGAGGCTGATGGGCTTGTGGTAACGGGTGTCTGTGCCTGTTGGGCCTGGTCAGCTTCTTCAGCTTGTTGATCAACTTCTATAAACCAAAATGAAGGTTAAGAAAGTAGCAAGGAATTATGTTTTTTCAAAAGTAACAGTGGATATGGAAAAACATTAAATTTAAAAAGTTCTACATATATTTTCTGAAAGATTTATAGGAGAAAAATCCCTATATACACACAGCCTTATATTCAGTATTGCACTCCTGATTCCACATTCTATAGACAGCACTATAACAAGGCCTTGAGATTATTCAGTTTGGTTTTTAAAGAAACGAGTTCCCTTAAAAATAAACAAACAAAAGTCTCACTTTTGGTTTTAGTATTTGACAAGAGGTTCTCTAAAGATAACCAATCATTAAAACTGTGATTCCTTAGGACTTTGATTTTGATACCTATCTTCAGTTTATACAGGCAAAGATAAAGGCATGAAGATACAAGAAGAACAAACACCTAGCAGAAACTCCATGCTTTAAAAATGACTCTTAAATCCTTATCCCAAGAGTTGAAATGGGAATGGGGGGTATTTAGTCTAAATATTTACAATGCATTTACATATTTCTTCATTACCTGGTAAGGGAGCCCACTAAAAAACAATCAAAATAGGAGTTGCTAGAAAGGCAGCTGATTCTATTAGGTTTGCTAAATGGCCACATTCCTTTGTAATCAACATGACTGGAACACATCTACTTATTATGCATCATGCACCTCTCTCTATTCACTGCCTAAGATAGGAAGGAAAGAAGTAAGGGCAAAGGAAAGGAAGGGGCAGGGGAAGGAGAAAAATTTGTGGAAAGGGAAGGAATAAAGACAACGTAAACTTCATAAGGCAAAGGACTTTGTTTTGTTCGCTGCGCTTTTCCAGAACCTACAGAAGTACCTGGCACATAGAATGTACTCAATAAACACTTTCTGAATGAACTTCATTTCTATTTCACAATTTAGAGTATTCCCAAAGATGAGGATAAAAAATAAAATTAATTTTTTTTACATATATATGGTCTATAAAAGTTACAGGCTTTAAAATACTCTTTAAAATATCTCTGAGAGGGGGCTGGAGCGGTGGTTCGGCGCTTGCCTGACATGCGTCGAGTACACGGGTTCAAACCCCAGCACCCACATAAACAACTAAATATCAGAGCAACGAAAGCCATGTGAAAAACTCAATAAAAATTGATTCTCTCTTTCTCACTGTCTGTCTCATTTAAAAATAAATAAATAAATAAAATATCTCTGAGAAGTTATTGGAAAATTATATTTTGAATAGGATTTATAAATACTTAAGTACCATTTGAGCATCAATTAAATTTGTTTTACAAAATTTGTAATAATTATAATTTTGTAATAATTGTAATGCTTATGTAGGTTCAAAACAGAAAATTATACACAGACTGATGATTAATAAAAAAAGTAATAAAAAGGACCTTTTGTCTTATAAAGGAAAAGCAATGCAAAATTTGTTTTGGGCAAAAAAAGAGATGTTCTTAAAAATCACAGAATGT
>PVKS010003369.1:84269-104703 GCA_004027875.1 Aplodontia rufa | reverse complement strand
TAGATGGTTGGAAGGGACTGAATTTTATAACACACTTTGCAGCATTCTAAAAAGCCGTCAAGTTGCTTTTCATTTCTTAACACATCTGTTTGTAGGACTTTCGAGGATATGTCAGATCTGAACCCCACTTTTGCATAAAGAGATCAAGGGATACATCTAGGGCCACACATTCATACAAGTTTAAATAAGAGGAATAAGATGAATAAGCCCAAGTCTTCTACAGAAGAAAGCAAACAAACAAAAAAACAACAGCAGTTTATATTCATTTGCTCCAGCTCTGAGGCCCACTGGAAGCCTCTGAGAGCAAAGTAGACTTTGAACTATAATGAAAGCCCTACTGAAAAAAGATAGGAGGAAATAAAAATGCTCAGATGTTTTTCTTGGATAACCAGAAAAAGTGGATCTAGAGTTATAGAAAAAGGTCTTGTTAGGCTGTTTCCAGACAGCAAAAGCCATATTGCAATGATTTTTAATTTATATTGCCAAGGCATATGGGAATAGGGTTCACTATCTAAGAACAAGAAGCAATGTAAGAGGCAGGGTGATGTTTACTAAAAGGAGGTTTGGGGATCGTGATGATTCTCTTCTCCTAAGTGACCACTTGGGACAGGTAGATGATTTTCAGTGCCTGGCAGATAGTAAGTACTTCATAAATGTTTGTCAAAAGAATGCTGTATAAATTAGGTAATGCTGGTTATTAGAGAGAGGAAATTTTGGTTCTGAAATCTTTGCACAGCAAATAATGTAGAAACAGAAATCAAATTGCCCTTTACCTAGAAGGTGCTGTTCAACAGTGTTTATTAGCCAGGTGTAGCTACTTACATTTCAATCAATTAAATTTAAAATTAAAAATTCAGTTCACAGTCACAGTGTAGTCATCATAGTAGTGTATAGATTACAGAGCCTTTTCATTGGTGCAGAAAATTCTATTAGACAACAATAATGAAAGAAGCAAACACCACATGGGGAACCCAGGGGTAAGAACCCAACCTTATTTGCATGTAAGCTGGGCATCCTCCAAATAGCCATCACTGGTGTTCTACATGATGGGAAGTGAGGGATAAGAAGACATAATGATAATAATAATAATAATAATAATAATAATAATTCAATGAACTCAACCAAATGACTTGAGCATTGGGAGGAAAATGTCCAGTAAAAGGGGCTAGAAAAGTAAAAGCTAACCGATCACTGGTTACTTGTAGTTGCCCCTTCTGTTCATCAGCTGGATTGACATTTGTTTCCTGTGGACTTAGCTACATGATCCACTGTCAGTGGCACAGAAAGGACTGGCTGATAATTGGGAACTACAAAAGGAGAGAGTTCAGAGATGTCATTACCTGGCATGGACTCATGTATTAAAGTGTGCAAATTTAGAGATGCCTACAGTAATAAGTTGACTTTCTAGGAGTATAGCAGCGTTTATAAAAGAATGGAAACTTTCTAAATCACAGGGTAAGTCTGGCTTTAATTGGAGATACGTGACAGACACATATGCCTCTTATCAGAAGTTGTACTGGCCCTTGTCCTCAGCACCCACGGAGTTCCAGGAGACAGGGGCAATACATTTGGTTTAGTTGCTCTTCAAATCTCTGCCATCACCAGGCTTCCCCATCAAATCCTTGCATGAGTCCAAGTCTTTTTGCATATAACTGAAGTCATCCACAGACGTGTGCTACCTTCATCAGACTGTGTCCATGTTGAACATTTTCTCTTGAATTCTGACATAGATGATTTTCTTCTCTTCAAAGGGATCAGGGTATGTGGGTTGACCCATGTCCATCTAAAAGGACATGAACTCACATACAGGTCTATAAATTGACTATCAAAATAAATCACACACTGTCCTCCTAATGGGCATGCGAGCAAGTTGAAGGATGCCTGCCCTTCATTGTGGCTAATGCTAGGGGGTATATTGAGTAAAACTGGTATTTTTTTTAAGCAACAGAGATATCCACTGGGGGAGAGGAAGCGGGGAAGAAAGGGTAAGGGAAGAACAAAGCACCTTTTCTACTAATCTCTTCCAAAATCTCAAAGTCTACCTTCAGAATCCCAAAGCCAAGCCATGCTTTTAGAACTCATCTTATGATAAGTGACATTTTCACTTCACCCAGGTGTCCTAAGAAGCACATCTGTATGGTACAGGTATATCTTTTGAGAGCCTACTGTGTGCCAGTTGATGACACATGAAGCACCTTTGGAAGACACCTTCTTTGTTATTTATAATACCTTATCTTTCTTGAATAGTGAAATATGCACTAGTTATAGCTATTTTTACACGTAAACCATATAGCAAACTTACATTTTACAGATGAGAAAACTAAGGCTTAGAGAGACAAAATACAATTGCCCAAGGTTATAAACAGTAGAAGTTAAAGTTGATTCTGATTTTAGAGTTCGTATTCTTAGCCTGCTCACTTCCTAGGAGAAATATTACCTAACTCAAATATTAGTACAGGATTATTAATTTCAAATTCTTAGTTTTAGTAAGTATCCTGTTATATCACCCCTCCTGTGGGCTTCAGAAAGGATTTCTGAATACATGCTAAGTTTGACTTTCTTGATCAATTCCGAAAGAAAAGGATGATGGCTGAATGTTTAGCATGCAAATTTACGTAGAGATACTGGACACCTACAACCTGAGATAAGAAAATGAACGTGAATCCATATACGTGCATATCAGATTTCAGCTACACTGTCTTTTTGAACCACCCTGAATGGGTGCTAATCTGCATAAAAAGATCTGCTAAATACTTGGGACCTCATTTTAGAAACTGCATGAGGTCTCAAAACCTGTTATACTTCTCTTGAGCAGAATAAATGGATTTCATAGGCTAGCCCTCATTTCCCTAACTCATTATACCTCTGAAATGGATAAAAGTCAGAATCTTTTTTTTTTTTTTAAGAAAAAGGTAAAGAGAGTGTGTTAATTTCTATTTTTTTCAGCTGGTTTTTGTTTGCCCCCACTTAATTATGTATGTGGTGCTTGCATTTAAACCCAAGTCCTCACGCATGCCTGGCTAGTGCTCTACCACTGAGCAACCACTCCAGCCCCAGAAGTCAGATTCTAAAACCTATTCATTCCCTGGCTCCCAACTATTCCTACTCTTCACCAATGCCAAACAGAATTTCAGTGAGGATTAAGGACAAATTCTTGAGATGAGTGTGGGAAGGACAGTTGTAGGAAGAATCATCTGAAGTAAACCCCTCCCTGAGACTGAGTGACAGCAGCACATACCTTTTAAACTTGTAGATCAAAAACACAGCCAGGCCAACAAACACCACTGACAAGAGCATGAGCATGGCGGAGCTGCTGTGACCAGCACTGGAATCCACCAGGGGAGCTAGGAGGGAAGAAGAATGGTCTCACTTGGAAGCCAGTAGCTGAGCGGATGCTCCTGGAGAGAGGGGCCGGCTGCTCTCCACCCTCACTTCTGGTCTCCAATTGCCCTGCATGCCCATGAGTTCAGGAAGCTTGGCTTCAATGATGAGAATAGTATTCCTGATCACGAATTTCAAGGGGAAGTGAACTCTTTGGCTGTGCCTGGGGCAATTTGCCCTTCTTGGTAGAAACTGAGCAAAGTGCATGAAGCTGAGGGAGTAGGAGGACTCGCATGCTCTTTCTCTTGACAGCCTGCGTGCCAAAGTGGCAGCACACTGGGAATTTCAGTTAAATATGAATGCCACACTGCACCCTGTCCCTCTCCTCGGTGCTGGGGAAGCACCCCTGGATGAGCCCACGCAGAGCCTCCACATCTGGAAAGTCTGATATAAACGAGAACTATTTAGCAGACAGGCTCTCCTAGAGAGCCAGAAGAAAATGCCCACTGGAACGTGCCTTTTAAATTCCTTTCATAAATCAACCAAATAGAGCTGATTTCCATTTCTACTTCACTCACATGTTACAAATAGGATATTTTGTGATTTTAAAATTTCTGATCTGAACTTCCAACTAAGATTCATGGAATCAGAGAATCTAAGAAATTAGGAGTGCCCACAGATTACCCAGTATAATCCCAATTATTGGAAATAAAAATAAACAAGTCAGTAAATACATAAACTCAAGACCCAAGGAAATTGTGGATTTTTTTTTTTTACCCCCAGTATCAACCAGGATTCAATGGCAATGCCACTCCTAAGAAAGTTTTCCTGCTACTGGCTGAGTACACCTCCAGAGAGACACAGTTAATCTTTCTGAGCCATCACTGCAAGCAAGAGTTAGAGTACAACACCATTTTGAGGCATTCATGAAAAAGCTTTTGGTGATTAGCTCCTCTCTTTTCTCCCTGTGGCACCCATGTCCCCCTGACCCCCAACAGACACTCACCGAGTGTTAGCTGTGTGACATACACAATGACCTGGACACCTGGTTTCAGCTCAAACTGGACCAAGTTCTGGTTTAGAGCATTAAACAGTGTCTCTACGATCTGAAAGAAAGGGAGAGAGAGGCTATGTGAGAAGTCATGGCATGTGACAGTACTCCTTCAAGGGTCAACTGGCAAAAAATGACCATGTTTAATATAGGAAGAGGGTACTGGAACATCTTTATCATCTTGTTCCTCCAGCGCTCAGAGCCCTGTGCAGCCAAGGAAGCGCCTGGTATCATTTGCTTATACTGGAGATGGGAGAGAGGCAAGGAGAGGTGTGTCCACAGTCACCCCCCTGCATTAGAGCACTAATAGACAGGAGCATGTCACTCAACTCCTAGATCAGCGCTCTTTCATCCCTGCCTTTAGAACCCAAGACCTGTTAAGGGTTCCAATGAAAGAAAGTCAACTCATCATCGGCGCTTTAATCTGATCAAGTAACGCTCATAGGGTACAGAGGCCCCCGCCAGGATTAAAGCAGGCGCGCACATCCCCAGCCCGCTCCTCTGTGGTGTCTCTCTTAGAGACGATGGGAGGCAAACATCAAAGAACAAGCTGCCTCTTTTTTATGGGGTAATTTTTCCTCTTAACTTTTCTCCAGCAAGTCTCAGAACACATAACATCGATTTAATCACTCTCTAATTCCCACATGAAAGCTGAGGCAGACTTAGGCTGTTGTCCCTAACTCTTATCTCGCTGTATGCGCCTTAATATCACAGCTGCTATTCATCACCGTAATTACCTATTTATCTAAATGGATGGATATTGTAGCTTCCAAATATAGTTCACACATGCCACTTGCTATTTCAGAATAAAGAGGTCTTATAAAAGTGATGTGTGCATTGAGAAGCTGAATTTATTTCTGGCCAACTTCAATGAGCAACCTTGCAATGTAAGGGAACTGTTTCCACTTGCAAAGAAGAGGACTGCAGTGCCATTTGTACTGCTCCAAGGCTATGGATGGGTGTAGAGATGAGTGACAGCAGGGCCAGGTGAGTACACAGAAGCCCAATCGCATTTCATTCACACTGACCTCCTCTTTCATCATGGCCTCCTCCTTTCTGACTTTGACTTCCCCCAATTTAGCACCATGGGAAGGCAGGGAACGGTGACAGAGAGAACAGTCAATGAGACCCCAGTAGGAGCAGTGAGTGGGAGAAACACCAGACCTGCCCCTGCTTTGCTCCCATGTGATGTGCAGACCACAGAGCCACGTGCCCATTTGATAAGGACAGTGAATCACAATCCCAGTGACAATTGGAAATATTGCCTCTGAGTCAAAGTTGAGGGGATCCATCGCTCTCCAAAGAGACATGTGTAAAAACAGTTCATTCTCTCTCTGGAAGCAAAACTTAAATTAATCAGGACCTTTAGGTCCAGTGCAATTTAAAGACAAGAAGCACATTTTCCATGAACAGATAAGGAAAGTCAAATCCCCTCCCCACTGTAGTCCTTTTCTGTGTGTGTGTGTGTGTCTTTCTCTGCCATCCCCCTGCCATGCCAGGATGAGTCACTGAGAGGGAGACATGAGAAGGTGCAGGGTGCCAGACTGGACTGCTTAGCTCCGCCTGAGTCATCTCCCTTGGCGCCAAAGGTGCAGTTCCTTCCTGTGTGGCCAAGAAAGGGTTCCCGGATATTTGCATTTGTGTTTAATCTGGGTAAGGCTGAGAACTGGTTCCTTAAAATCTTTGGTGTTGGACAAAGAGCCACAGACTGATGGGTCAATGGGAGACAGTTTGTCTCCCTTTCTGGCTGGAAATGACTTTGTGTCCCCTCAGAGCATGGAGGTAGGCCAGCATCCCAGCCAAGTTTTCACTTACTTGTTCCAGGTCCCCTTCGTGGCCTTTCCTCCGCTCTGTCAAGTTCTTGGGTGGGAGAATGAAAAGCTCTGCAGAGGTGGGGAGGCCAGGGAACACAGCAACCAGGACCTGATCTTCTGGAACACTAGTCACCTGCAAAACGTTTAGGCCAAGGAGTGAGGTCCTGGGGAGAGACTCACACAATCAACAGCCAGGAGCAAAGTATGCACAGCTGTAGGGCTTGTAGAGATGTTCTAAATTCAGCCTGTTAGGCACAGGCTTCCACATACACCCAGGCTTCCTGTTGCCCTCTGAAACTGCCAAGCAAAGAGTTATTAGTTTCACCTCTGTGTTCTTGCACACATTTTTTAAACTGAAACTAAAATAGTATTATAAATAACCTTCAAAATGATGCTGGGAGCATTCGCAATCCCATGTTTTCCATTTTTGTCCTGCACTAACAGGACTAGAGCTTCTGGCTAAAACGTGAATAGACTGGCTGCAAATGAGGAATAAGCAGGTATAAACAAACATGGGAAATGCAAATTTAAAAAATAGCAGAGCAGCACTTATTTTCACTTATTAAAGCAGGATTTTTTAAAAAGTTTAATGGCTGATGTTGGTATGGCTGCAGTGGAGGAGGCTCCCTCATTTCTTCCTGGCAGCACTAAAAAGTGATACATATCACCAATTTGTTTTCCAAAAATAAAATCATGAGAAGGCCATAAAAACATTAATAACCTTCATTCAGTAACTGTAACTTGGTGAGATAGTCCTTAAAGTCATGATCCAGAATGTAGGAAACCCATATTTAGGAAAAAATACATTACTTAGAATAGTAAATAAAGAGGGAAATATCAAATGTTCCAAACAATGAAGTAAATTCCAGTATAATCACCTGATAGAATATTATTCTACCTTTAAGATGATAATCAGCACCATGAGGCAACATGCGAAAGCACTTCAAATGGTGCCTTCTGATCTATTTCCTCACATTTTTTGGTTACAAGTCTATAAGAATAAAAAAATTGAAAAAATAAATCCCCCAACACTAAAAGTTGTTAAGTGGCTGAGATTATGAGTCAATGTTTCTACTCTTGAGTGTTCAGTAAAGGGATTATATTTTTTTTAATAAAAACTTAAATGTTAACTTCTGTCTAAAGGCAAATTCTTAAAAAAAAAAAAAAAACCACCAAGAACAGTTTTCCCATTGCTACTCTGTTTGTGTCTCCAGGTCTTTTACCGAGAGCAACACCATCTATTCTAATCACACAAATATGAGAGATAATTTGTGATGTAGCTGAAATACTGCCTCCTCCAAGAAGTCTCCCTTGACAGTCTCTCCCTGCAATGATCTCCACTTCAGCCCTCCACCCAAGCTCCTCCAGGGTACTGTGCCCACTACATTTCAGGAATATAGACAATGACTGCTGTGATATACAATTATATCTATCTGGTGCAGTTTTTCCCCTGATAGGTTCTTACTGTGTGCTGAACCAAACACTCCTGGGCATTTGTGTGGCTACCTAGCTGCTCTGAAAGATACTTGATAGAGGAGAAGCTCCATGAATAGCTGCTGAATTGAACAGAAGCAGAGGAGAGGTTGTTTCCCATTTGCTCAGCACTGATTCCTATTTGGAACTAGGCTTCCAGATTGGCGTTAACTCTCAGGATGTATACAAAAAAGTGAATGAGCCAGCCTGCAGGAAAGTAGGAGGCAGCCAGAAGCCCCAAATGCCCACTAAGCAGAGAAGCATCTTCTAGAAATCCAGAGGCGGTTTGCCAGATGACTAGTGTCCGGCTCTGAAGCATGGCTCTGGAGTACTGTCAGTCTCAGTGACCAAGTGCTTGAGTAGAAGACCTGATCCTAAGCAGCCAGGAGTAGCATGTCTCAGGACACCAGAACAAGAAGCAAAACACTGAGACTCACCCAGTGGAGACAAGGGAGTGGAGCCTATCAGTGCCATAGCTGGTGTGACCCTTTGTCTCAGGGAAGAATAATCTCAGGAAGCACGGGTCAGAGACCTTGGAGCTAACACGCAAGTGATTTATGCTTGCAAATTGAAGGGCTAGGCATCAATTGGCATGGCTGATTCTTACTATTTAGCAGTAGCATTATTACAATCTCTGAGTTATTTCTAAAAAGTTAGTAAGGTTTTAATAAATGCAACCATACAAAATTACACAACTTGGGATGCTTCACAATCAAAGAAATATGCTATAGTCTGATTATTTGTGCCTTCTCCTATACTTCATATGTTTAACATCTGATCACTAATACCATGGTATCAGGAGGTACAGACTTTGGAAGTTGATTTGGTCATGAGAGTGGTGCCCTTGTGAATAGGATTAGTGCCCTTAGGCCATAGGGAGTTACTTGGCTCTTTCCACCACACAAAGATACAGTGAGAAAGCATCACCTACGAATCAGGAGAAGGCTCTGACCAGACATTCCATCAGCTGGTGCCTCTGCCTTGGCCTTTATCGCCTCCAGAATTGTGAGAAATGTTTCTGTTGTTTATAAGCTATCTAATCTACGGTCTCTCATTACAGCAGCCTGATGGCACACTCAGCAGTCTTTTTATTCATCTCTTCATATGAATAATCTTTTAGAAAAGGTTTTCCATTCCTCCTGCAGTCAACTCCTACAGGAATACTTCTACGTCATTCTCATTTATGCTTTCTGCTCCTTCTCCAGATCTTTCTCTCTGCCTTGGGAGCATGAGCAGTCATGACTTTCTTGACCCCTTGCCCTCTGGGGGAGCCTAATGACGTCCACAGCCTCAGTTCTCAAATCTCTGCCTTCAGCATGACCTTTTGCTTGACTTTCAGACCCCCATTTTCAATTCCCCTGGTTCTCTTTATCCAATCATTTGTCACATGCTCCAAACTCATGCCCCCCAAAAAGAAAATATTACAGTTCTCCAAGCATGATTCTCCTAAATAGTCCCCATCCTGGTCAATGCCAAGGTCATCTTCTCCCTATCCCTTAACAATACTGCGTTTACTAACAGTAATTCAATAGCTCAACTTCTTAAGTAGACTTTGACTCTTTCCTCTCTAGGATCTTATTGTCCCTGGTCTAGGTACTGCAGTGGCCTTTTAACTGGTCATCATTTATGAAACCTCTCCTCCATTCTGTGCCCTCCCTGTCACCCCAGTAGGCTTCTCTCTGCATTTCTACCAGAAAGGGTAGCTGACATAGAAATGTATTGACAGCATCTTCTTACCTAAATAAAAAATAATACTTTTCACACTCTCTACTACCTGCAGAATATAAAGCAAGAACCATCTAGCTTCTCAGACTCATTACAGTCTGACCTAACCATTCTAGCTCAACTTTATCCACACATATTCTCCTAAGTTATAGACTGGCGACACAAACTCGATGCCATTCCTCAACAGGTCACCCTCGTTTCTGTAGTCCATGAATTTCATGCTACCTGAAAGACACTAGCCCTTCCCTGTCAACGAACATATATCCTTTAAAACATAACTCAAATATCCCCTCCAAAATGATTCCAATAGCTCAGTAAGCATTTGTTGAATTGCAAATTTATGTCGAGCTTGTACTTCGCTGGACAGGGCGAATCACACTTTCCTCTATACTCCACAGAGATGCTGGCTACAAACTGTACATTAGACTTATTTCTCCAATTGAACTAAGCATGTTTTATTCATTAGATTCTAGTGCCTAGCTCTAAGAGTGGTTAACATAACTCTTTTACTTTCTCTGAGGCAAATCTGACCCTGGTTTAAATCTACAGCTCCATTTCCCTATGAAATGCTCCATTTCATGGCTTATAGTTTTCTGAGTGTCATATGTGGCCAATGGTAGTTGAGTGATTCTAAATGTCCAGTAAATAAGACCACATTGATGGTCAAAGAGCCAGCTAAGTGCTTGCTGAATGGTCCATCCATTAGTCCATTAAAAGGGTCAAGCCACCATCTCAGAAATGTTCAGGATAAACATTGGGCCAATTTCCATCTTCAAACACTAGACTGGACTAACTCATTCTCTTTTTCCCTTTTCTCTTTCTCTCACCTTCTTCTTACTTCCTCCCCTCATTCCACCCTTTCTTTTCACAGAGAAATAATCCTTATCTATCTACAGAATAGTATTTTCAGTTCTAGTCCTTTCCTTGTTCACAAATTTAAACAAAGGTAAATCCAACTTACTTTCACCAGAGCTTTCTTGATGACATTGCCAATATCTTGCCTCCACTCAGGAATGTCAGGATTGTGGTAATCCAGATTAGGAGAGAATGATAAGAGCTGAGACTGGAAGTATTCTAAGAGGAGAGAGAATACGCAGGTGAGGCTGGCAGAGTGGGATGACAGAGAACAAGACCTCTGAAAGACTTCACTCTTTCATGAGGAATACTCATTTTCACCCTGCTTCTTAGCTTCTGAAAGAAAGTGCAATTTGATAGTTGGAAGTAGATTCCTGCTCCTGCTAGTGTTTTTAGTTTCTAGGATCCTAAGCCTTTCTTCTTATAGAGTGGTATCTGAAATAAAAGGTAAGCATGGAGCCTCAGAAGGCTTCTGCTCCTGTAAGTGGTTTCACACAGAGCCAAACAAAAGCAATAAAAGTTGGGCTTGGTTGGAATGCAGATTTTTCACTTCTTATTCCTTTGGTTCCTCTGTTCATTGTGCTAGAAGCTGCCTCAGAGGATGAGAAAGCAGGTGGAAATCTTGTCTCTAGGGTGTGTGCAATGTTCACTGTCTTGACCTGCTTGGTGACTACAATGGAGTTATTCAGTTTGTGGTAATTCACAAAGATAAACACTTATGATCCATATACTTTCCTGAAAAAATGTATATATCAATAAAAATGTGTACTTAAAAATTAAACTTCTAGGTGCCCAAAAAAGAGACAGAACAGCAAGTTTGCAGGGAGGTAGGAAAAAGAACTCACCTGGGTGATGCTGAAGAAATTTTGTCTGAGTCAGAGGCTTGCGTACCTTAGTACAACTTTCTGGCAAGACACAATGATAGTGCCTATATCTAGGGATCTGGGGGTGGATCGTGTGGCATGGCAGCAGAAGCACAATCAATTTCATTTAAAATATATTTAGTAATTAAGAATGGTTCTACAGGAATGGGAAGAGAAGGGCGACCCTATTTGTCACTTTCCTCAAACTTACATTCTTAACCTTATCATCAAGCTTTTCCAGTCAATAGTGTTAGAATCTCCAACAATCAAGAAAATACATCAGTTCTGTGTAGACCATCTCATTGCCAGGGCTACGAGTTCTGCAAGGATGGGACCATGATTGCTCCAGCTTCAGAAATCACTGTCCCATCTCACAAAGAGTGGGTGCTGCACATGCATTGTGAATACCTCAGCAGGACATCAAAACTATCTCCTGTGACAGTCGTCCAGGTGAGCATTCCTTCACATTATGATTCATGAATCTGTCTAATAAGAACTTCAAATGGATTATGATGCAGACACACACTACAGCAGAAAACCTGCCTGTGACCTGCTTCTCTCATACCCTGGATCCTCTCTCTGGGGACAAGTCAGGAGGTAGATCTGAGTACATCTTGTGGACCTACTTTGTTTTCTCATGGCCTGGGAAGGTCCTAACAGTCAGTGAGTGCTGCAAGGGTAGGAAGAGGGAACTGGCTGGGCAGGAGGGAGCGTCAGAAGACAATTCTTAGGGCTTACCATGAACTGCAATATCTTTTGTGTCCTGGATGAGAGCATTCCCAGCAGCCACCTGGACGGTGATGGTGTTGGTCCCCTCTGTCAGGAATGTGAAAGAAATGCTGCTGTCCAAGGTGATGAGGGGCTACAGGAAAGAGAAGTAAAAACACTTCTTAGTCCTCTGTGCGACAGCAAATTTTCCTTTCTTTCCTATAAATCTCAGATGTCAAAAATCTGAATAGCAGATTAGATCCCAAGGGATCCTATCTAGGTAAAGGGATGGGGGAGTTTTATACAGCCTCCTAAAACTGTAATTATTCTTCCAGGATCCTGGATGTACATGAAACACATTTTAAAATGTTAATCCAGAGAAATGAGTTTAAGACTGGACACTGAAAAGTTTACATGTCACTTGGTTCTTTCTCTGGGGAAAGTAGGAGCAGCTTTTGAAACCTGTTTCAAAAGCAGAATATTGCTTTTCTTCCCCAATATCCACTGTCACTTGCATTTTCATTCTGCTTGCTATTGGGCTATATGACCTTGCAGAGGAGTGATCACATTTGATTTCTTTGGTATCACCTGCCCTAGGCACTCTGTCCTTCATATAACATGGAAGTTGGATGCATGGTCAAACTATTGGCCTTTAGCTTTATTGTATCTCTTTTCCATTGCAAGGCAGTAGGTTGGAAAATATATAAATAGACCTATCTGTGATTAAGTATTTAATCTTTTATTTTCCCATTTATCTTTCCTAATTGTCATAACAGATAGGGACTTCTCAAGGATAGAAAGAAGATAGCATAATTGTATTTTTTCTCTGAGAATTAGGATCTTGATAAGAACATGTGCTTATTGGAGAGAATTGAGAAGGCAGATGTTGAGACTGAAGAGTCATTATCCAGTGGTAATCTGAAACCAGAAGTTCTTAAGGCCCTCTTGCTAGCAGAATGAGACAGAACATAGGAGACTAAGCTAAGGCAACTGATAAATAAAAACCTGCATGAGCAGAGACAAGGGGACCGTCTTCCTTCTGTGTCACGACAACAGGATAGAGAATAATCGTATGGCTGGCTGGAGGGAGCAGAGAGCTGCTCTTATAGAGCCCTGCAGAGTTTCTGAGAGATGCAATGTTTGTACAGTTTCCTCTGCAAGACTGAAATTCCATTCCAGCTCACAATTTTTGACTGGGCCTCTGAAACAATAATTTGATTTTTTTTCCTGCTTTAAAATTCTATAGCTCTATTTTATGACCAAGCTTTTGGCTGGAGTTGAGCAGAATTAGAGACAGAGCCCCGAATTCCCAATTTTTTCTTCTCCATTTGCTAAATAGAAAGAAAGGGGTATATAAAGAGATACATTCTTTTCTTCAATTAAGGTCAAACTACAGGTTAAGATATTTGTCCCCATATTTATGGCCCAGTAATAATATACACCAGGGTGTGCTCTGCTGAATTAAACAAGGGATGAGGTGCAAGTAGGTCTGTCATGCACATCATGACTCCATGGCTGTTTAATGTCCTGTGTTAAGGAGGAAGCTGAAGTCCAGTTGGGCTCAGTACTACAGGGTAGCTATGTCATGGAATGAGGGAGTAACACAGGTACCACACCATACACTAGATAGATCTCTATGTAGTGTATCAACAACAATGTCTTAAAACTCTGGCTCTGTTTAATAAGTGACCTTGGGTAAGACTCTCCCATTCTGGGCCTTCTTCTTTATCTGTTAAATAAATGGTTTATTTTAGAAGATCCATGATGAATTTTCTTTTCTTTTACTTTGTTTTTTTTTATTTTTAAGAGAGAGAGAAAGAGAGAATCAATTTTTTTTTCATCTGGGTTTCCTTTCTCTGACACTGAGTTTTGTATGTGGTGCTGGGGATCAATCCCAGGTCCTCATGCATGCCACAGGCAAGCACTTCAACCTCTGAGCCACCACTCCAGACCCTATGACAATTTTTATTCAGCAAGCAGAACCTAGCTTTAGGCAAAATTTTTAGTTCCTACTGGTGAGTGCATTCAGTCTTATATATCAGAAGTTTTTTAATTACCTTGGTCACAATTTTTAAAAACAAGATATCTCCATGCATCTAGCAGAATGGCTATTTTTTTAAAAAAATGATAATACCAAACAATATTAAAGATGCAGGAAAAATCTAGAACTCTCATATAATTTACAAAGGGTATGCTAGAGTGCTTGCTCACACAGCATAATGCAAGATGCTCCAACCGTTTAGGAAAACATTGAGTTTTACACGAAATGGCAAGAGTTTTTTGAAACGAGGTTGTATCATTTTCTATTTTATGATCTAGCAACTGCAATTCTAGAAATTAGTCAAGAAAAAAACAATGTCAACGTATAACAATTTTTAGAAGTTCACAGCAGCTTATTCATAATAGGTGAACATTGGAAACAGGCAAAGACTTTATCAATAGACAAATAAATGAACCAGAGTATATTCATACAATGAGAAGAAAAGAAAAAATAATGAGATTATATATATATATATATATATATTATATGTAATATATCATATATATATTGATTGACATAAGAAGGAGCATGAGGGAACTTTCTGGAACAATGGTAATATGATACATTTTGACAGGAGTTTGGGTTTCACGAGTGAAAGTGTTGTTGGACTTGTTAAGTGCACAGTGAAGATTTGTTTATTCCATTTTTTATACATTTTACACTCACCTGGGAGAAAATATGTCAAAAAATTTTGAACTATATGTAATGATTTGCAAGCTGAATCATTTAGGACAAAGCATATGGGTTTCTTAAATTTACACTACAATGAATCAGAAAAATCAAGAAAGATTGATTGATGGACACACAGACATGCAACAGAACAAGCAAAGCAAGTGTTAGTGGCAGACTATAGGTGGTGGGTATGTGGATGCTCACTGGAAAATTCTTTCAACTTCATTGTATATTTGAAATTGCTCATAATAAAATATTAGGAAAAAAATCAAAGGAATATCAGTGTGCTTTTATTTCTTCCTGACTCCTTGGATGATCATGACTATACTACATTGCCATTCCATTTTTACTTGCTAAGCTGTCTCTCATCTCGTCCCACAGGCATTTTTCTCTGTTAAGAGTTTTTAGGAACCGGGTTTGTTGGAGCACTCCTGTAATCCCAGCAGCTCCGGAGGCTGAGGCAGAAGAATCAAAAGTTCAAAGACAACCTCAGCAACTTAGCAAGATCCTGTCTCAAAATAAAAAATAGAAAGGGCTGGGGATGTGACTAAGTGGTTAAGCACTGCTGAGTTAAATCCCTGGTTAAAAAAAAAACAACAAAAAACAAAAAACAAAAAACAACCTGACAAAAAGCTTTCAGGAGGATGACACTTCCATGTTATCCTCAGCTCTGGTGGCATATGGGCTCCACTTCCCCTTTTCCTGCATGCTCTTCTCTCTCTCTCTCTCTCTCTCTCTCTCTCTCTCTCTCTTCTTTCTTAAAGAGAAAGAGGGACAGGGAGAGAGAGAATCAATTTTATTTAATTTCTCATTCAGCTTTTGTTGCTGGGACATTTCATTGGGTACGTGGTGCTGGGGTTTGAACCTGCATCTTTGCACGTGCGAGGCAAGTGCCCTAACCGCTGAGCCACTGCTCTAGCCCCCTGCATGCTCTCCTTATCTCAAGACTCAAGTGGTCATGCTGTGCCAGGCCATGGCACCTACTCCGGGAGGAGTGGAATTCTTCCTGTCCCTGCAGATTTGATCTTGTCGCCCAACTGGCTGCTTCCATAAGAGATCTTTGGCCAATTGAGGAAGAAGGGCTGTGGGACAAAGGTAGTGCCAGCTGAGGTGGGACAGCACACGCCGTCCTGCTCGCCAGCCAGCCAGCTAGGGCGCAGAGCCAGAGCAAACAAACTGCTCAGTGGAAAAGCTGGGTCTCCAGGTGGCAGGCCACAGAGGTCTGTGCTAGGGAAATGGCAGAAGCTAATTTTGTTTTCCAAATTGCTTTTGTTTTTCATCAGCAGTTATGGCATCATGGCTGATTTCACCTTCCTTACAAAGTAGAAACACTCCACAGGATTCCTGAGTTCTTCATTGGCCACTGATATCGGATGCCCAATGCTAAATTAAATCAAGTATTTTAAGGTTCATTTACTCCAATCTATTAGGCAAGCAGACACATTTATTAAGCCAGACCTCTGTTAATCCCAGCAAATTGGCCATTCAGAGTCCCACAAATCCAGCAGGCAGCTGATTGACTTCTCTGTCTCTGCCTTGTCCATGCTGCTGAGCCAGCTCACAGTGAAGCCCACAGAATAAGATCTCATGCCTAGGCTATGGGTCACATACCTCCCCAAGAAGAATCTCTCATGTGCGACAGGTCATCTATCACCCATTGAGCCCAAAAGGAAATCAACAAGTCTCTGAGAAAGTATGTAGTTATGAGATTTCTACTTGACTAATGGAACAGCAACTCACAGGGAAATCTTTGGATGCAGACTATACCAGTTTCCCAGACACAGTAAGCCATATTAATATTGCATATTTTGAAATCTCCACAGATCACAATGTATACCTTGATAAAAGCTGCCACTTCCAAATTAGAAAGACTACACAATCACAATGCTTGCCTTACTTAAAACCTTCAGCAGCTTATATAGCAATGTATGGAAAGGGTTTATCATATGAGGTGGAAATGCAGAATACATAATACATGCTTAGAAGTAAGTAAAAAAAAAACTTACTTGAATATACACAAAGATGAGGAAGAAATAAAGCAAAGTAGCGTTTATAGCTGTGCTGTTACTATCAGATTAATGTGAAAAGTCACAGGGTTAAAAATGATTTTCTTCTCTCTCTCTCTCTCTTTCATACATCCAAAAACTCTTGGAAAGTATTGAACTGCTTAAAGTAACCCTTGTCCATGAATTCACTTCTATTCTTATCATGCTACAATGAACCTTGGTTTCTATGGCGAATAAAAGCATATACTGATGTCATTCCACAACATCTAGCCTATCCTTCCTTCTTTCATTTTTTACCTCCACCTTCTGCACAAATGAATCCTCTGTTTTGGCTGATTCAGTCAACATAACCATTCCTGGTACACACAGATTCCTTTCCTCTGTGCCTTAAATCCACTGCTCCTTCAATGCCAACTTAGGACCAATTTCAACCATGACTCACTCAGTGACCCACAGAACCTGCATCCATCACTTCCAAGATGGCTTGAGTTGTCCAATAATAGTACATTCCTATTGCTTTCCCTCCTTGTGTCTTTTCTTGGATGTTAATCACATGTTCCCAAATAGATCATATTTCTCGAAGGCCACAAATAGAATTTACACTGCTTTGTATTCCTCACAACCTCTAGTACAAAATACAGCTTCTGAAAAAGATCCATGAAGGTGCTTTTGCAATTTCGCATCTCACACTGACAGGCCTGTAAGTCTGTAAGCCAACAGCTGGATTTCAGGAATACTTGTTCTTTTCGATTTCTTATACATCGTGCCTGTTCTACCATTACTGCATGCGAGTTCCTCCCATCTACTCATCTGAAACATGATTGCTTTGAAGGTGGGGGTAATGTTAAATGTGCCCTTCTACCTAATAAAGAATAGTTTTAAAGTAGTGGCCAGTTCATTCTTATCAATAGATTTTTAATATTTCAATCACTTGTTTGAACCTCTCCATTTCACCTACTCAGTCTCTCTTCTCTATTTCTCTCTCTCCATCCACCTTTCACACATACACATACAAATATCAATCCATAAACACTACCTTCCAAAGTTATTAGTGTAAGTATATTCATGTATTCTCTGTAAAATATGATAATTTCTCCTTCATCAGTGATGTTCTGACGATTAATGTGTTTTGAGAGTCTAGTACAAATCCACTATTAGGAATAAACACTCAAAATTAGTATCAGTCCTTTTCTCAAACCAGTTTCCTAGTCAAAGGAAATCAAATAGCTCTGAAGTCATAGCACTCACCATGACCTCCACAGACATTCACTTCTTTGTCAGTCAAATACAGTGCTCATCGGATCAATTATTGAGCACAGTGTACCAATACCTTGACGTATTGCTGGCACAGTGCTACACAAAAGCTGTGACAATGTACCCCTTTCAAATGGAGCTAATAACCATTTTTCTAGACAGGAATGTTATCCACATAGCAAAGTGAGATTCGTCACCTGATAAAGGTGCTATTAGTGCAAATGATGAGTACACCAGTGTCTGATATTTCCAAATTCTTACATGTGCTCTAAATGATTCACAGAACCGTCTTCACTTAATCCTCACTGCAATCATTATACTTGCTACTGCTACTACTCAGACATTATAATTAATAAAACTAGATTCAAAGAAATTAGATGGTTTAACTGAAGTGATACAGCAAAGGAAGAATCTCTCCACACTTCAACCTAAGTTCGCCTGATTCTGAAACTCTCTTATTCTGCTGCCTGTCATGTATTATCATTCCCTTGATTCTTTGAGAACAAAAACCAACTGGAAAGACTTTTGGGGCCTGGGTATTTGTGTAGTATTTCATGCTTAAACTTGTAGATTGGAAATTCCTAACCAAAGGAATAACAATGGTCATTAATTACAAAAATAAAACGATAATATTAATACATAACTTAAAAATTGCCTTTTGTGATATGGTATAATGTATGTGTGTATGCATTTGTGTACATGTGTATGAAAGAGATAAAAAAGAATGTTCAATTAATAACTCAATGATGTCTATGTATTAGGTGTTAGTATGATTGCTTTAGACAAAAGGAAACTGGGAGAGATCAAGTGATTTATTCAAGTTGGCACAGATAAATATTAGGGAAATAAAAAGTAGGATTCTCAATCACTTTGTCCATTTGTTTATATGGATTTTGCCAAATGCCCTGCCTATCTGGTGTATTGGAAAATAGTAATTTCACAAATGCAAAGGCATTAGTTATCCACACTGAGAAATTAATTTAAAAGCAGGGAGCACAAATAATGCAAACTGAAAGAGGCCCCAGGTCAATGAATCTTCTTCCATCTTTTACCAATCCATCCTAAATATTACTTTCAATGACATAATAAAAAGCATACATTTACTGAGTACATATTAAATATGTTATCAAAGTCTCCACAGTAATCAAGGTGAGATAGGTGTTACTCTCAAGTTTATAGTGAGTGAATAACATTTTAGGACAAATAACTTAATTGAAGTTCACACACTGAGAATACCATGACTCTCTGAATGCAAGGTTCATGTTCCCTTGGTCACACAATGCTGCCTCCCTAGAAACGATCAAAGATAAGTCATCACCTACTCTTACCATTCAAGGGTTAGGGTAAGGGCAAAGTTCTCTCTGGTCATTATTAACCAATAACCAAATATTTATTTCCCTCTTTTTATACCCTGTATCTCCAAATCTGATGTGCTATCTCTCTCAATCTTTTTTAAATTAAATCTTTTCCAAAATAAGCATTGCCAACTACATCATGAATTTTGCAAGAAAAATACAAGTCTCAAAATTATAAACTCCAAGGGGATTAGTCAATCATAGGAGGCCCATAGGGGGAGAACCTCATAGCAAGTTCTCTTAACAAGTTTTAGAGAAAATTGTCATTGTTCTTGTGGCAGGGAGAAAAAGAGAGAAGAACAATTTTTCAATATATCAATGCACTCTGACTTTTTAGAAGTCTGTCCTCAGAAGAAACTAGTAAATAAAAGATTAATCTTCTTGGGTTTTAACATGGTCTAAAATCCCTGGGAGAAGGGAGTTATACAAATCTAGCCCACTCTAATCATCCCATCTTTCCTTGGGTAGGGGATTGTGAAACACCTGTGAAACATGGAGTCCAGGGTCACAGGCTTACTAAATGATTGAGACCTAATCATAGGTCTAAAGAACACTTCTCTTTCCTCTATACCTTACCACCGCATTACTAAAGTCCTATTTAAATCAGATCATATTACAAATATATCATGTTCATCTAACACTAAAAAATTACAAGGCATACTAGAGGCAAAGCAAAAAAAGAAACAAACCAATCACACACACACACACACACACACACACACACACACACACAAACAGCTTAAAAGAACAAAGAAAGCATCAGAGACAGATATTGCAGGGATTTTTAAATGATCAGACTGGGATTTAAAACAACTATGATTAATATGTTAAGGGGACTAATTTATAATGTGGACAATATGCTGGAACAGATGAGCAATGTAAGTGGAGAGATCAAAATCCTAAGAAATAAACAAAAAGAAATCATCAAAAACACTGTAAAAGAAATGAAGAATGCCTTTGAAGGGCTTGTTAATAAACTAGACACAGTGCAGGAAAGACACTAATATTGAGGATATCTCAGTAAAAACCTCCAAACCACAAATGAAAGAGAAGAATAAATAAAGGAAAACAACAACAACAGAACACACTATCCATGTTCACCATGCCCAATTTCTTGTGAGTGCAGATTTTTTTTTCTAAATGCCAGAGTGCATTGATATATTGTGACATTATTCCTTTTCCTCATTTTCTCTACCAAAGCAGGGAATTGTCCAATAAGGACACAAGGACAACTACAAAAAAAAAAAAAAAAAAAAAAAAAAAAAAAAAAAAAAAAAAAAAAAAAAAAAAAAAAAA